>JAABKK020057410.1:0-10776 GCA_011634745.2 Catotricha subobsoleta
TCCCTTTCTTCTTCATTTAATAATAAATGACCGAATAAATAATTTTCAAAATTCATAGTTGTGGTTTACTTTTACTTAATGTCACATAAATATGAAAATGTACATAAAAGAAAAATGACAGCATTTAAAAGTAAAATATTAGAGTTAAAAGTAAAAGAGTTTCACCTAAAACGTCTTTTAACTCAAAAATTTTTACCGAAGAGTTAAAAGTAAAATTAGAAGAAAATATGCCTGAATAGCCGTGATAATATTATGAATTTAAAAAAAATAAAAAAAAAAACAATATATCTGAAAAATATACTTATCGAAATATCGAATAAAACTCAAAAGAAATTGATATTATTTCAATAATATATTTAATTTCGTGTTTATTTTACTGCAAATGTATATGAAGTTTTATAAACACATTCCCTAGCAGCCTATGATATTGAATATTTTTTGCACGCGCTAGCACACATACATTTCGATTTCGGTTTCATTTTAATTATTTTTATTTTTCTAGCCACTTTGCGCATGGAAATGGATAGAAAGAGACATACTGATATAATAAAAAAAGAATATAAAAAAACAAAAACTTAATGATCATTTTTTAAAGATTCAAGGAAAGAAAAGAAAAAGAAAACGTTTCTGTTTTTTCTACTTTTTTTCTTTTTATTTAAGTGATATTTTTAATTTGAATAGTAGTTACTGGATAAAAGTTAATTCTATATTTAAAAAATAATAAATAAATAAATATGTTATATAGAAACTGATTTGAGGTTGAATTTGATTTATAATTTTAATACCGCGCTGACGAAATTATTACATCTGTATGTGTTGTAATTATATATTCGCACGCTTTTATTTTTGCAACCAAAAAAATAATATTGATTTAAAAGTAACCATGTGCCATCTATTTTATTCGAAAATGTAATACAGCTATTATATATTTCTCGTTAGTAACTATATTTTTTTTTTTTTGATAAATTTTATATGAACGTACACTCCCCTCAGCAGAAAAACTAATAACAGCAAGGTTGATTTTCTTTGTTATCAGCAAGCAGCAGCACCAAGATTCGTCAACTTTGAGATCGACTTTGCAAATTACTTGCTTGGAGTTTATTAAAAATGTTGAAACTAAAAGAATTATTGAGAATTTCATTTTGAAAAAAAAAAAAAAAAAAAAAATATTTTGAATAAATATCACGTGTAGTTACTTTTTTGAGTTTTTTTTCGTTTTTTTAATTACTTTTGCAGTAAGTTAATTTTTCCAATTTTATATTTCAAGCAAGCTAGAATTCTGTACTGTACTTTAGGGTAACTTTTATGTCAAAATAACAACGGATTTTAACATAAAAGTTAAAACTTACTCTAAAATGATCTAAAATCATTGCTCGAGGACGCCTATTGTGTTTCTTTCGACATGGAAGATTTTTCCATTTTTCTATTTTATGCAAACCAATTTATTTCATTAAGCAAGCAAGATTTTCGATTCTTGCTTTCGTGCTCAGCAGCAAGCAGCCAAACAGCTCAACCACCCAACTATAAGCAACAATTTTATATTGAACTTGCTGAGAGGACTGCGGTTCAATTATTTCTATTTGACACACAATTGTTAAAATCTGCTTTTTAAATATTGAATAGTATTTGGTAGGATTCATTCAATAATATAATTAATATCATTATTTACAAAATCAAGAAGCGAACTCTGGTATTATTATTATGTAGTTTGGTAAAGAATATAGTTTTCAAAAATAGTTGAACGTATTCAAGAAATCGATTCAAATTTCATGTTCATTTAAAAGTTGTCAATTAATTAAATTTTTATTCTGTTAAGAAAAGCATAATTTTCGGCTCAAAATGAACCAAATCAGAATGCTTAATATGTATAAGGTGACAATTAAATTATTTAAGAATCAAGATAAAAAAAATTGAAATGCTAACAAATTTTCTAACGGCATTCTTTGAATATAAAATTAACTCCCGATTCAAAATCTGACACCATAAAATTAGGACACACACTGAAGACTATTAGTCATTTAAAAACAATTCTTAAGAAAAGCATTAAATACAACATCAAAAGCAATCAGTCTAATCTAATGACAGTGAAATTTATTTAAATTCATTCTAGTTAATTCTTTTTTTCAAAATTAACAGGAATCATTCAAAACACTCTAAAAACTTAGGTATATTCACGTCTGCAATTAGTATTAAATTACATTTCTATTGAATTTATTTTTAATATGTACCAACAAAACATACACCTCAGATATAAGAAAAAGATGAAAAAAAAACAAAAAAACTGAAGCGAACAAGAAAAAGAAGAAACAAAACAGTGGCGTAACATATGCCAACTGGTATTATTATCCTGTAAAAATATATATTTTGGCACACACAAATATTAAATCGCTTGGTATTCTTTTAAATGACAATAAACACTTTTCGGTAATTTTACAATTAAGCAATTCGATAGAAGATGAGTTGTTTAAAGAAATTGTAATTGATACAATTCAAATGTAATACATGATTATATAGTGCCTTGAGACAATTTGACTTGATGCATAATATTCGTAATTTTTTCATTTACTTATCATATAATTGCGGGTTAATTGTGACATTAACAATTACGGAAGTATTACAGTGTTAGACAACAAATTATATTTACAAATATCTTTAAGTTAAAGATTGAATAAGTTTTTCATGTTGCTAAAGCAAATTAAATGAATTTAATAAAAATAAGAATATTTTATAAGCGAACCGAAAATAATTCTAATTTAAAGTACATTGAATCCTTATAAAGAGAATAGCTAAGTTTATAAGTTTAGTCCTCTTTAACCCTTATAATTCTTTTATTTTAAGATACCGCAGCTTCTAAATTTGTGTTCATGGAATTATTTTCGACAAAAGAGAAAACCGAAAACAAAAATCTCGAGAGATTGTTTTGTTTTTGAGTGTTTTCAACAGCATTTTGCACATTGTTTTCAAATAAATCTAATTAAAAAACCACTTTTGTCATTCCAAGCTTTTGGATCATCGACGGTCATCTTCGTCAGGAATTCAAAAAAAGAATTATAATACTAGTTTGGTCGTGAATAAAAGAAGAAAAACAAATCTTATAGTCTCGAAAGATGTCGCTTCAAAAACACAATTAATGAATTTTCAACATAATCACATCATAATTTTCAATTAATTAGAAAGGAAAAGTTACAAATAACAGTTACAACTAAACATAAAATATATATAAGCAAATTTGTACCTTTCAACAGTATTTTATGTTTTAATCAACACCAGTCACCCCTTTTTTTATAAATATATATTATTTTAACACCCGTTCGTTTTTTTTTCTGTACAAAAAAAAGTGAAAAAAACCCACAAATTTTCTTACATTCATAGCGCGCAAAGAAAATGGATAATTTTACCTCTTATTTTATATATATATTATTATTTTTTCACTACTTCTTTATATAGTCATCGTATATTATTCATAGTGTGCAAATGAAGAGCACCTAATATACACGAAGCATAGTCTGACTGAGCTGAATTGGTGGGTAATAAAGATTTTCTTATAATGCGACAAAGAATTCCAAAATACTTCTATTTTTTTTTTTCAGTCTTCTTCCACGAGTTAATTTGTTACTTCATTTAAATGTCTTTTTATATAGACGCATACCAACAATTGTATATAAAGGCGAACAGATGATTATTATGAAGAGTAGTGGGTGAATTTTGTGTTGATGGGCATGATATATAAAATATGTATAAATAGGTTTGAATGGAATGTGGGGTTGTTGTATGATGCTCGAGTGAAGACAAAAGAAAAAATAAATTGACTTAAATCGAAATAAATGAATATAAATTATTGGCAAACAAGAATAAAAAAATTGGTATTTAACAAATTAAATGAATAACTTTATTGCCTATTTACTTATTTTGCATAATAATTCGTTTAAATAAAATAATAAATTTATAAAGCTGATTTACATGACTAGTTGGTTAGTCTTCATGAAAAACATTTGAATTTCATTAAAACTTCACTCTTCTTTAATGGAAATTGGTTTTACTCCGTTTATAATTTGATCGGTCACAAGTGAAATGTCTAATTATTGATTTCGATAAGTCTATAGTTAAGAATTTGGCTGTTGGTTGTAGATATTCTTATGTTATCAGTAAGATTCTGAATCAAGCTAGATTCTTATAACATTGAAATCATTCGGTCTGAGGAGTAGCTCTAATTCGATAATGAAATCTCACTGGATTTTTTCAGTTCAAGCACTTGATTTCTTGACACCTTGAATGAACATCATTCTCTATCCCTGTCCAAAGTTTCTTTGAAAATATAATTTATGCATTTTCTAATACCAATTTTAACTAAATTTCTTCCAGAAGATTAAATATAAAATCAAATAAATCGTACGATCTTTGAATAATGTAACAACAATTCTTCAAATATTACAAACGTTACATCAGATGATAATTATACAATTCCTATTTCCATAATAATAGAAGTAGGGCATAAGATTAATTCAACTACAACACCATACAAAAATGAAATAAATTCACAACAACCAATTTTAAAATCTGGAAAAACACAGTGCTTACGATATTGCATAATTTACGGGGTTATATTTTAAAGAAGAAATAAAATTTAAATTTAATTAACTTTTATACCCATTCATTTTGAATGGCGGTTATTATGCTAAGGAATTTTCAAGCCTTTGTTCACTGAATTTATGTCTTTATTTGCAACGACTCACCATTTGAGTAGTTGTCGTATGCGATTATGGTGTTTGCATTTAATCTTATATATGTATTTAACTGGTAGACAGAAAGAGGACGACTGATATGGTGATAGAGAAAGAGTTGAATGTCAATATAAACTTATAGAGCTATTTACATACAAATTAATAGTTACATAGCAAATATGGGACAATTGAACAATTATGCACATGAACACTGGAACAGAATATATTGTATTTATGCATTATGATAATATACGCAGCTAAAAAGTATTGTAATTTATAATAGTTACATGCGTTATTTATAACAATTTTCTAACATTATAGTAAAAAAAAAATCGGTATATTGAACACATGAAAACCAAAGTCATTTTTCTTATTTTATTTATTTATTTATTTATTTTTCTGTGAATCGTAAAGCATTTTACATACATATTTTCCTATTAAAGGTTATCATCCATCACATTCAATGTATTAAAAATCTCATACTCAAATTATACTCTACAGTTTTTCTCTCATTTAACATATTTATTATGTTATGGTGCATTTATATGTATATGCCAACATATGAATAAACGACAAACATATTATCCGACATTTATATAATATTCGCTATGATTCTATTATATGTTCTAGCTTAGATGGTTACAGAAGTACCTCAAACAATATACATTTATAGAAATATTTTTGTATGCATCATTTTAATTCAAACATTTTTGTAAGGTGTTGATGCACGAAATGAAATAAAAAGAAAACATATGACATACTTAATAGAAATAAAATTACGAATAAAATTACCTTCGCGAGGGTATTATTATTCATATTATATATATTTTATACATTTTTTTTTCTTATTTTTATTAATTGAAAATGTAATATTGCGCCAGTTTCTTAAGAACAATATTAAAAAGCGTCAACCCGATGAATTAATAAAAAAAAAAAAAAAATCCAGACTATTTTCATATGAAAAATCAGACATAGTGCGACAGGGTGGTAAATTTATGTCGTTTCAAAGGGGATTTTTGTGAAGTGTTGCTTTCGAAATGCAAGAAAATATATAGGAATTAAAATGTGCCAAGCAATTTTTGTTTTAAATTATATGGAATTAAATGTTTTATCTCCGAATGTATAATTCTATGTTCAACGACTTTTTTTTTTCAATATCTGCAATAAATAATTCTATATTGAGATTGGTTTGTTTTTTTTTTCTTTTTTTTTTTCAATATCCAATAACCTGGGATTTATTAAAATTATTCTGTCATTCTGTAGATATGTTTTCCATTTTTCTATTTAATTTAATATAATAAAGTTTTCATGAAAAAAATAAGCACATAATTTCATTTTTTTAATGAAATTTAAATATACAGACGGATTATAACTACGATACATAAATACATTTATTAAAATTAAAATCCCTGTAAAATTTTTACTTTCAATGCAGACTTTTTTTTTGTGTACATTTTTTTTTTTGAAATCATAATTTTTTAATTAAAAAAAATTAATTTCTGCAGATGATTTTTTTTTTTAATAATATTCTTGTTGTCACATTTTGATTAAAAAAAATAAAAAGTTAACAGATATTTTTATACATTTATGATTATCCGTTTGCTTTTCATCGCAAATGCAATTCGAATCAAGTATTTAATTATATGTAACTTAATGGCTGTTATTTAAGTAGGTACGTTATATTTTTCATTTAATTTTTTTTGTTTTGTTTTGTTTTGTTTGTGTGCAGCCTATTGTGAAATAGGTGAGCGTTGGTGATGTATTACTGTGGGCAAGTGTTTAATAGTATTGTGTGGGTATAAAAAACCACTTAAAACACTTTAATGGCCTATTCAGCGAATTAATTTGCTAAACGTTTAAATAATTAACTCATACTGATATTTATTAAATGTTGTTGAATCTTCAAAATTCAAGAACAATTATTGATGCCAAAAAAAAGAAAACTAATTTTTTTTTCAGCCTATAAGGTAATTTTAACGAAATAATTTCATTGCACAAAGGGAAATAGTAGTTATTTAATTTTCTGACATTCGTTGCCTTGCACAAAAATGTTTCATGTTTAACAAAAAAAAAAAAAAAAAAGAAGCCAAAAGAAAAAATCTTTTATTTCTCTTTGTAAATGAACCAGTATATTTTTATCTCTCTTTTTCATACAAAAAAAATAATAAAAATAAAAAAAATATTCACACCTCAAGTTATCACAATTAGACTTGTCACCGGAAACTCCAATACGATTTCCTTTTCATCTTCACGCGTTTAACAATTAAACTAATTAGCACGTTTTTCTGCTAACAGAAAACAATGGATTTTTCTAACTGATGATGGTTTTTCAGTCTGTAGATGGTATATATGCAAGTATGTATGTTGAATGTATGTTGGAATAAGCCTATAGCCATATATATTATATTTATTTGTTCTATAAAAGTCATAACTGAAAACTAAATACATGCATCCATGTATTTTATTTAAATTGTGTATTGACTGAAGTACATTGAATGTGTGTTCTCTTGAAATTGTGTAAGTCAGATATTTTTCACACTTAAGTGAATAATTTTTTTTACAATGGCGTCTGGATATCAGCAGTGATTCTTATAATAGGAATATTGATCTGAAGATGTGCTATGTAATATTCATGAACTATTTTTACATATTATTTTTAATCGATTAAAGAAATATCGGGCCATAATTGAAAATAGGAATAGAAATGATAGCACACAACATTTATGCAAATGGACATTAGATCGTGAATGAAGTGGAACGTCTTAACTAAATCCATTTAATTAATTCAATTTATTTCGATTTATATTCCATTTCTTTTCTTTCTTTTTTTTTGTAAACAGGGAAAAAAGAACAATATTTAGCGTAATCAACTGAAATTTGTACGTGATTCTCTACTTACATTTGATATAATTATTTTGATTGAAATATAATCAATAAATAGACCGCCTATTCAGCTGCCTCTAACAAAAAAAATTCATAGAATTTAACAAGAAAATAAAATAATAAAAAAAAAGCAAAACTCCTATTATCACATTGTTAACATCCGTCAAACCAAAAGACGTACTGAAATGTTGAGCAAAATAGTAAAATTATACCATTGAATTGTGAAAAAGACATTGATATTTGATATTTTCACAACTACAACTAGTTTAGAGATCATGGTAAAAGCAGACCAGGTACTAATTTTATAATTTGTTTAGAAAAAAAAAAAAAAAAAAAAAAAACTGATGACATGCTTCAAACTTTTTGGCAAAAAAAAACATTTTTTTTTCTTTTCTTTTTTTAAACGTATGTTTGGTTATCCGTAAAGCGCATGAGTGTTGCTTGGTTTTGGTATGGATACATTTAATGAGAAAATTACCGACGGTAAATTAAGATATATTTTTCTTTTCAATATTGATGTTATCATTCCATCCATTCATCAGTAGCAGTAGTTTTACTAAATTAAGTGGTGTTGAGTTTTAAATTTGAGTTGTTCAATCCTTTCCTATATTTAAAATAGAGAAAAAGAAAAACGAAGAAAAAAAAAATAAAAATTGGTATTTTGTTAGTTTTGTGATTTTAAATAAAATAATGGAATAAGTTCTTTACAATATTTTTCCAATTTTTTGTTTGTTTTGGTTTTGGTTTTTGAAGAAGTTTTACAGAAAATAATTTTGTTAAATGGCAGTTGAGTTAGGTGTACTTTGTAAAAAAAAAAAAAAACCAATAATGTTAAGTGGTGATATTTAGTGTGAGAATTTTCTATTACAATTTCATTCAATTTAAAATATGTATATTGATTCAAATCTGTATCCAATAGCTTCAATTATAATATTGTTAAAAAAAAAATGTTTTATTTATAATAATAATTAATTACTCAAAAACTAATACCTTAACTATTTTTATAATGATTTCTTTTTTTTCTTTTCTTTTTTTTTTTACTTTAATTGCATCATTAAATCATTTAACGTAACACCAAACATAATAGAAATTATATAGAAAAAAAAAACGGGCCACAATTACTCAATTATTTCATTATGAGCTGTGTATTAAAGCCCGGAATATTTTTTCCTTTCTATAGTATATTTATTGTATGTATTAAATTACGTGATGTCTATTATCTGGCACATCATCATTATTATCATCATTTAGTCCTTATTCTATTAAACAACATTTACTACACCATCATCGGCATATCATCATTCTGTAGTCTTTATTCTTGTATTCTTATGAAAGAATGTTATGGTTGCAATCTATATAATAATTTATAGTAAAGACGATAATAAATAAGCATTCACGAAGAAAACTTAAAATTTGTTTTTTTTTTTTTTTTTATTTAGTCAAAATATAAATAGCAATAGCTAAGAAGATATTTTTCTCGGGATATTTTTTTTTTGATCGAGCTTCTTCTATATTTATAAAAATAATTACAAGACAATATCGACTTCAACTACAAATTATGACGTCACTACAATATTATTGGCTATCCGCTCTTTATAATTGTATAATATTAACACTTCAACAGACATACCTTTTATTTTTTTTTTTTTTTTTTCATTTCTATCTTCTTTATTATATTATTTAATATGCGATTAGATGATGATGAAATTATGAGACAACGATGAGAAAAGGTGTTGTCTGTATTTCAATATTGTTGCGAGTTTATAATGCGTTTTGTTAATAGTTTACTATACATATATATAATGACTTCGTATAGTGGTTAAGACGTTTATAGAATAAGAATGATAATAGCGTAATATTATTTATATTAAATATGTTTAGTTTATGTAAATATTAACGAGAATGTACACATATATTTGTTATATGTACACATTTACATAAGAATAAAGAAGCTGTCAAATTAATATTTGATATTTGATAATTACATTTATAAATGTTTTGTAGACATAAAGGTTTTTTCTTTTCTTTTTTTTTTTTTTTGTAATGGAATGTGTTGCTTTATTTTATTTATCTGACTACTTTCATTCACACAACAAATTTATTTCATTTAATAAATTTATTTATATTAAATGTATAAGTTGTAATTATGTTTGAAATATTATTAATAAAATAATGAATATTGTGAGATTATGTTGTGATCGTTAATAAAATATATCTTGGAAATATTATAAATTTAATAATGTATTTGTTTACGATGTAATAACGATTGCAAGTAGCCTTCTTCTTCATGACGCTAGCTACAATTTAATGCGGATTGCGGACATGCTTCCATTTTTATTTTCTAAGAGAGAGAATTTGTCACACAAAAGTTGATAAGACATGCTGCTCTGATACAATATATTTTTTTTTTGGTAAAACTTATAAATCGAAACGTCAAATAGTTATAAAGTTATAAGCAACATTTATTGAACATTAAGATAATAAAGTTTTGTAAAAATAAGTGTTAATTTAGTATTAATTCAATGTTCTAAATAGCATAATTTTGACTATGCACTGACGCCATTTTTTTCATTAACTCTCTTATTTCATAATCGGCTGGTTTATAATTGTGTGTGTGCTATATTTTGATCTACAATTTTCAGCGTACATCAATCGTATAAGTAACTATAATTGGTGGTATTGTACACATACATCTACATCTTTAATCAGACTTCGATACAGATCACTGCTAATATAACAGCACTGCTTAAAGTTTTATACAACATTTTGTGTTGTGAGACGTCAACATCATTATATCATGACTAAAAACACAATCCCTGTCAAATCTTCAAGACGTAACAAAAATGGAACAACGCATGAGAATGATGTTGCAGCAATATTTAAGGTTTCTAGATCGGTCACCACCTTGTCGAACCAACTGGCCGATGGTCTGCTTATAGTTCAATTACATAATTTATTTTAGTGATTTTTTGGAGCATTTGATACCAAACAATAAATATTTGTAAATTTAATCATATTTAGTTCACTATATAACCAATTTTGCTCGTCATTGCATCTATTCTCTTTGCCAGTTATCTCATTTCCTTACAGATTCTGCTGATCTGCTCAGTCTTATCAGGTGATTAGAAATGTTGTAGCGTCAATTATAAATTTAATTTTCTTAATCTCTAAA
>JAABKK020057411.1:0-10776 GCA_011634745.2 Catotricha subobsoleta
AAAAAAAAATTCTGCGTCTTTTGGTATCTCAACCAAAAAAATCCGTCCACTAGCATCGGAGAAAAAACAAAAAAAAAAAAAAATGATCAAACCAATACTTGATTTTTTTCAAAATTTTTCAAATTTCTCAAAAATGAAGTAAAATATCTTCTCTAGGCTTACAAGTAAGTACAAAAAACTGACCAAAAGTTTTTGGAAGAATAAATTATGATTATTTTGATACAACATTTGCGCACCACGCCCCGGCTCTTGAAAATTCAGAAAAGGTGTTTTTCGATGCACTCTAATCGATATCTGTGTCGATAATTTTATGGGATTATTGGGATTTAATTAATTGCCGATAATTTAAAATTTAAAACATTTATTATTTTTATTTTTAAAAATCGCCTTTTTTTATATTTCAGTATTTGTGTAGATAATGTCTAAAACAAAATATGATTTCTATTTCTATACTTAGTAGGTAGTTATTTATTATTTCCATAAGATAAGAAAAATTAGATTAAGAAATTTGTACAAAAAAATTCATACAATATAATATTGTTGCTACACAGCTAGCATACCCAGCCATTATTATCTATCCATCACCTCTTATTCTTCTTTGTATTCATTTAAATATCAGGTTTAATCTCTGACCGTTTTATTAACTTTATCATAAACTTCTGGAAATGCGTTTTCACATTTTAATTCTTTTCGCATGCGATCATACAAACGATGATCGAACATTTGACGAAATTCTTCACGTGTACGATACGTGTCCGCATAGAGCATTTGAAACCCTTTGCATTCAGTGACCATATCTTCGATATGTCGTGTTGTACGTTCAGCATGAAATTCCCCTTTGCGAACCTTTGGTACACCATAAACACCAATGTCAACGTACATATCAGTGTCGAGACCCGCAGCTGGATGCACCATGCCCGGATCGTTTGGCAAACGGAATGGACACAACCAAATTGGATATACATTAATATTTTTATTAAATTCTTTGATGCATCTGGCCATTGTCGACGTTGGTACCAATAAATCTTGAATAATGTGATTTCTTTCATACAGTTTTTTAACTGTCTCAGTTTGTGTTAATTTCAGTAATGACACTTTAACGGGCATTAACCAGCCGAAGAGATATCGAAATATAACGTTGTTACCAAATGGCACAATATCCTGATAATTTTCAAAAATGAGATGACGGATTGAAATTGAAAAAGTATGCGCTCCTATGGGACATGGAAGGAAGCCCTGTAGGACAGTACTACACACTGTCCCGTAGGGGCGCACTTACTTTATATTATATGGCGATATCTAAAACTTACTTGCAATTCCCAAAATAGAGCACGTGAATGTCGATGATAATAATCACATAATGGCATATACTCCACATGACTCTTCCCACCTCTTAGCATATCACGAACATGTACGAAAAACCATGGTTTGTACCATTTACTAATCTCATTTATCTAATAATTATTTAAAGAAAATGTAAACGCAAATAACATAATAATTATATTGAAACTGAAAACACATACTTTTGAATGATCCACTTCATGATCCTGAACCATAACGCCTGTCATTATAACAGCTTCATTCAAACTATATTGTAAGCATTCTACAAAATCATTTTTCTTGTCATGACTAACTTCGACAAATTTCTTGCAAATATTATCAATATCATGCACTGGTTCGTATTTAAGACGAATGTACCTAATCGGGTGAATAAAAAAAGAAAAAAAAACGAAAAAAATATTTCACCTTCGTCAAATTTATAATGAAGTTTTAAAGGTTTGAAACATACTTTGTAGCCGGAATTATCTTTATTTCAACAGCAGTCAAAAATCCTAATGTCCCATAACTCCATGGCACTGCATAAAATAAATCAGCATTTTCATCTTTTGAACATTTCACCAAACTGCCATCAGCCAATACCAATTCGTATGATAAACAAATATGTTGAAATAGACCATAAATGTGCGAACTGGACTCAACACCAGTTCCCATCACTAAACCACCAACGGTTAGATCATCTAATTCTGGAACAATTGCAATTGTCCAACCCAGTTTCGATAATGTCGCTGATATTTGTCCCATTGTGGCTAATGGTTCACATCGAACACATAATCGATTTTTATCTACTTCCAATATATCAATTAAATTACAATTTATTTGATGCATTTGTGATTTATATAATGGTTTTCGAAAGCTCATCGTCTGCCAACCCGGACGTGATGTACACATTTTTCTTGTCTGTGATGTTTTATTCCATTCTTGTACCTAGATTTTTTTTTTTTTTTTTTAATTTGTTTTAATTAATACTTAATATTTCAATATATATGTATAAGTATATGGTTTTCGATTACTTTAAAATTTACAGTAAATTCTCTCTGATCGAATTAATCCATTCGAATTCACCCAGTGCAGTATAACCTATCTATCATCGAATCGACTAAGAGGTTCAAAGGGGTTCAAAGAGATTCAATATTAGTAAAATAAATTTCGAACCATATGGTCGAACGTTAGTTTTGATTCTTTCTAAGATTGGGATTATTCGGTAAAATTGATATTCTAGTGTAGTAATTTTGAACACGGCTAGATAAAAAAAATCTATGGATTATTACAAAACAAAATCACCACCGATTTGTATGATTACTTATATAAATCGATTATTCGCATAATGTATTATACAAATATTCGCTTTCTTCACATTTGAATATACGTCCTCTAAAACCTGATTTATGTATTGCTAAGGGTTTTGAGTCGAAACTTTCCTACAGAAAAATTACCTATATATGCACACTAGGATGGATCGAATTTTTTCAGAACTGCCGGTACCATCATTTTTTGAGTAGCATTTGGTCTCCTGAGTAACGTCTAACGTGTATAAATGATTTTGAAAATAAATTAAATTTCGATGTGCTTGAGGCAAAGTGGCGAACCTCTTCCATTTTTGAAGGTTCGGTTCTTGAAATGTGAAAAGCAGGGTTCGGTTCTAAAAGCGAAAAAATTGAGGTTCTTGGGGTTCGGTTCGGTTCGGTTTGGTTCGGTTCAGCTTGCCAATTTTTAGTATAAATTGCTCAAAATAAATTTTTAAGTGAGGGTTCGGTTCTTTGAGTTCTTAAAATTAAAGGTTCGGTTCTTTAGGTTCGGTTCTGAAAATAAAAAAAAGAGGTCGGTTCTTTGGGCTCGGTTCTAAAATCGAAAAAAGGGATGTTCTTAGGGTTCGGTTCGGTTCGCCTCTCTGGCTTGAGGCTCTTGAAGTAGTCAATTTTGAAATTTTAAGCACTGTAATTTGGTTCCGTTACAAGTAATTGTATTTCTGTATTCTCCGCGACAGTTAGAGTAAGTCAATGCCTTTCAAATAATATATTGACCATACGTAGTTTACTACGAAGTTCGTAGTTATTATGTTTCAACTATCATCAAAAAATCGATTTTTCAAAATCTAATAACTACGAACTACGTAGTAAACTACGAATGAACAATATAGGTATTCTTTGAAAGGCATTCACTTGCTCTAATCTGCTGGACAATACAGAAATACAATTACTTGTAACGAAACCAAATTATGGTGCTTTAATAATTGCAATTTTGACAACATCAAGAGCAGCTCAAGCACATCGAAATTTAATTTATTTTCAAAATCATTTACACACGTTACTCAGGAGACCAAATGCTACTTAAAGAATGATGGTACCGGCAGTTCTGAAAAATTCGATCCACCCTAATGTTTCTTTATATACCAATTTAGATTTTTATATTATTATTATTAAACTAATATAGAAAGTACCTTTGCATTGCATAGGGACACCATTGTTTTTTTTTGAAGAAAACATGAAAATTTTCTATATTAACTGATTTTGAACATGGACTTGGCTTCATTTTGAAGTAAGAGACGTACGAATACACATATTGATTTAACTAAATAAATAAAAATAAAAATAATAATAGAAAATTGTTATAAATGCGTGTATGTTTGGCGGCGCTCCTATTTGACCGTCATAAGAAGATATAACAAATTGCTTTATATTTCGCACTTTGCCGATAAATGTACATTAGTTTTAAAGTTAAAACTGATTCAAATAAAAAAAAAAAAAAAGTCGTTACGATTACGACCTTATAGATTATTGAGTTTTAGCTTACCTGTTTTTGAATATCGCGAACTTTTCTCGTGTGCTGTTTTGGCGCACTATTTAATTTAAAAACGATTATGTTACGAACATAGTACCATAAATTATATACGAATGACATTGGCAATAAAGCAAAACATACAATTATCCATCGATAATCGATCAAGAGAATTTCTAATATTGAATCACCACTAAAATGAGCGGGAGCATCATTACCGTTATTATAGCTCATTTTGTATAAATTTTTTAATTTAATAATTAATAAATTAATTATTATATGCGTAGATGGAAACAAAAGACAACGTTTTACAAAAGAAACAAGTTAATCAAATAATATTTTTAAAAAAACACACACACAACTAATCTGTTTGTTAATTAACGGTGCACTAAAGAAAACAAGTCGCCAACAAAAACGAAATCATTTCTTATTCTTTGATAAGGAAAACATTCTTTGGTAAAGCGTAAGGTACACACAGTACACATATATGTATAGCGATAGTCAACCAAAAATAATAAACAGGAATGATACATCAATTATAATTACCTACTAATACCCTTTGTTGCTTACGATAAGATATAAAATCACAAATATATGAAATAAATTAAAAGTATTTATAGAAATTGGACAAATGTTTTCATGTAATTTTTATACAGCCGCAGCCAGTATAGCAAGCCCTGTTTTTAACTCATTCAGACATAAATATTTAATATAAAAAAAATAAAAATAAAAATAAAAATAAAAATGGATAATTATTTTAAAAAATCATCATATGTTTAACTTACCTCTTACCTCCTACAATATTTTTTCCTTTACTTTTACATATTTATTTATTTCGAATACTTAAATATAAAGTAATTAAAGTGATATTGAAATTCTGTCACTCATTTTCTCGCACAAAAAAAGAATAGTTACAATATATAAATCTAGAATAAAATTTAATCGATCGTCAAATATACTGAAATTGATCACTAAATATACAGAAATTGATCTCCAAATATACAAAAAATTATCATGAAAAATACAAAATTGATCACCAAAAATACAAAATTGATCACCAAAAATACAAAATAGATCACCAAATATAGAAAAATTGATCAACAAATATAGAAAAATTGATCACCAAATATACAGAGATGATCACCAAATATTCAAAAATTGATCACCAAATATAGAAAAATTGATCGCCAAATATACAAAAGGCTTTAAAATGAATAGAAATGTATTACTAATCTTTTAAAGTATTTTTTAAATCCTAAATAACAATAATTAAATAATAAACATGACAAGAAAAAAAAGAATAAATTCTATACAGATCGACTTGGCTACCAATTCCACTATTCATTTTCACAGCTCTCAAAATCAGCCCAGGAAACGTATACTGCCTTACATCTCGACTTGGCTACGATACCACTATTCTGATATCTAGCACTATTTCACTTTTTTCATATTTCCCCCTGCTAGGGCTCAGCAGAAAATGAATTCTATACAGATCGACTTGGCTACCATTCCACTATTCCTTTTTACCTTTCTCAAAATCAGCCAATAAAGCATAAATTTACTTGCAGCACAGAAAAAGTAACATTTATTTCTTTTAAATATTTAATGGTAATCAATTTTGTATATTTGATGATCAATTTTCGTATATTTAGCGATCAATTTTTATTTATTTGGTGATCAATTTTCGTATATTTCGTGATCAATTTTGTATAATTGGTGATCACTTTTGTATATATTTGTAGATCAATTTAATACGAACCTATAAATCTATAATAAAAACAATCACAATATTTAGCAATGTTTTTAAATTAATTGAATTTTTCTTGATGTAATATTTATTATTGATCATTATCGCACCTATGATGATATATTGTGAGAATTTATAACGATAATTAATAATTATCATGCGAATCGTAACTTAAGAGCTATAGTTCAAGGTGTATAGCCCTAAATTTTCTTATTAATCATATTTATTTATAAGGTAATAATCTATAACTATATCTTTAGGAGTCTATTAGAAGCAAAACCCATCTATTGCATTTTTGCTAACTAAATTTGTAAATATTGTCATTTCACAATTGGTTAAATTGTCGAATTGTAGCCAATACAATTAAACATATCTCGTACTTACCCTCTGGCTGGGCCATGTTTCATAAAACTTACAATTCTACTATTTCGCTACCAATGAAATACCTCAATTTAACAGTACATTACATACATACATTTATTTATTTATTTATTTATTATACAGATTATAACAATTTCAATCTGTTTGTATATCTAATAATAATTTACATTTGTTGTTTTATTTAACAACAACATTCAGAATCTATGCTTATCAATACCGAGAACAAAAGCAATATATAGTGTTTATTGAATATTTTACATATTCGTGTTATCGGTTCATTTTGACCATAACTAGTAGCGTGGAAAGGAATAGAAATCGAATAAAAATCCCACGTGAAGTGAAATGGTACACAGATGTTACAGATCTTAGACAAAATAGCACACTGGACCTCCCTCCTTTGAAGAATAGAATTAAGTCCTAATAGATCATTTCTTTCTTCTCTCGATCTTTCTTTTCTCGATCTTTCACCTCTCGACACTGGTAGATTGCGCAAACGTGTGAATCGAGCTTGAATATTTTCAATCCTATTTATGTAAATATCATAGTGGAGGACTCCAAACAATACTACAGTATTCTAATTTTGATCGAAACAAAGAGACAAACAAGGTTTTTAAAATCTTTTGTGTTTCTTTTAATGAAAACCAACATTTTGTTGCATTTCGAAATAGTACATTCAATATGCTTGACAAAGGTTACTTTTTGATTGAAGATTTACACCTAGATTAGTAATTTCATTTCTTCTTTCAATCACTATATCATTTACCGAATCGGATCAAATGAGTGGCTGTTTTTTTCTATAAAATGACATGATTTTAATTTTTTTTAATATTGAGAGGCAAATGATTTAATGAACACCATTTAGAAAACATATATTCATATTACTTAATTTGCAAGTTTATAAATTTGTTATAATTTTTAATGACTCTGGAAATTTTGCCATCATCAGCCAATAAAATCATTAGATCCTCATCAAATATTACATATCCATCATTAATAAATAAAATGAAATACAGTGGCCCAGAGTGGCTACCCTGATCGATGCCTGGAGTTGACAAAAATATTGTTCGAAAGGAAATCACCGAATTTTACTCGTTGAATTCTATTTGTTAAGCTTGATTTGATCCAATTTACCAGTTTTTCATGGTATAAATTGAATCCACCTGAGATCCACTTTCAATATTATTGATCAGAAATGTATATTTAGTATATACCGACAAATTTGTTGAAGTCGATTTTCTTTTTACAAAGACCATGTTGATTAACTGAAATAATCGACGACACTTGAGAAGAATTTTCTGCGCATCGTATCAAAAACAAGAGACTTTGAGGGGAAAAGAGGAGAAAAATATGTGCAGTTGTACGTACCTATTATATGAGATGTGAACACTGAACATTGATATGGGTTTTGAAATAATTTGTTACATTTTTAGGTATGGCTAAATCAAAATGATTTTTTTTGTTTGCTGGACCAATCGATAGATAAATGCGGTCCAATGGAAAACTTTCAATTACATTCATATAAATTTAAGTACATTTAAGCATACGTGCAGACGGCGAGAGGTTGGATGGGTGCGGGGGTGTAGGTAGGCGTCAAATACGATTAATTAACCAAATAATTTAGCGGTAAATTGTGCAGCACTGTATACAGCGCTGTATTTTTCCGCGAATTATCGGTGTCTTGGCTATAAATAATATCTGTTTCATGTTTCTTAAAATACGATTTGCATACAGCGAGAATTTTCTAGCGGGTTTATTTGTGAAAATAGTACATTTTCTTGACTAAAATATTACCCTGTTTCATACTATTTTAAATTTAGCCCTTCCACGTTCCACCCCCACTAAAAAAAAAGGCGTATGCACATATACATTTATAAGTATAATTAAGTACCTAACATTTAAGTATATTTAATATTATATGAAATGTGAAGATTGATTGGTTTGGCATAATTTCGCCAGTTTGGCACAGTTTTAGTGTTTTCGGCATCTGAAAACAAAGAAATAAGAATATTGTTAGACTGGTAGGTGACAAACTCTGTGAAGCCTATTTTAATGTATTTAAAGTTGTGTGTATTAGGGTGGATCGAATTTTTCAGAACCGGTACCATCATTTTTTGAGTAGCATTTGGTCTCCTGAGTAACGTGTATTTTGAAAATAAATTAAATTTCGATATGCTTGAGCTGCTCTTGAAGTTGTCAAAATTGCAATGCAATGTCTGGTCCTATTTAAAGCACCATAATTTGCTTTCGTTACAAGTAATTGTATTTCTGTATTGTACAGCAGTTAGAGCAAGTCAATGCTTTTCAAATAATATATTGTTATTAGATTTTGAAAAATCGATTTTTTGATAATATTTGAAACAGAATAACTACGAACTTCGTTGTAATCTACGTATGGTCAATAAATTATTTGAAAGGCATATTGACTTACTCTAACTGTCGCGGAGAATACAGAAATACAATTACTTGTAACGGAACCAAATTACAGTGCTTTAAGTTTGCATTTTTGACAACATCAAGAGCCGCAAGCACATCGAAATTTAACTTATTTTCAAAATTATTTGTACACGTTACTCAGAAGACCAAATGCTACTCAAAAAATGATGGTACCGGCAGTTCTGACAAAATTCGATCCACCCTAGTGTGTATATAAAATATTCATTTCACATTTTGTGATGTAATAGATAATTTTCTGACGATGATTTCTTTGAAAATGAAAAAAAAAAAAACGAAGGGAGATCCACACAACTATAAATAAATTAAAAATCTTCAATTACAGTAAAAGAATAAATATTAACAATTGAATAATTTTTATAAAACCTTTTAAAAGATTTCATGATGTGATATTTGATATTTAATAATCTTGTTATTTGTAAACGCCCTGCACCGTAACATGAAAATAAAATAAGTATTGCATTTGTATTTTTTTTTTTTCTTTTTTTTTTAAATTTAAACTGAACACAATAAATATTTATTAATAAATTGTTTTGCAATGACAAACAAAACTTACTTCGTTGCTGTTCCAAATCCAGATTTCTTCTCATCACCCTTTTATTTTCTTCTTTCACTTGTTGAAGCTGTCTCCTTAATTTTCTGATCGTTTTTCGCATATCTTTCATGCACATCTGTACATTATTCCTCACCTTAATTATATCCTTTACTTTAATAGGAATTTTTCTATCTTCGTCATATAACACCAATGCAGAATTTGCTTCAGCATCGGATAATTTTCTCCTTTTTATTCCACTAGGTCCCGGCTTTTGGTCCATATTTATATTTAATGTATTTTAAATTCTAGAAGAATTCAATTTAGCATAAAAATATATTGTCACCCAGCGTTCGAAATAGATGGAAAAGATGTCCATCTAATTATCACATATGAAATGACCTGGAAAATTACATTAATCTATATAATCATCTTCAACTACATGAAAATATAGGCCATCATTTCTAAGTTAGATACATTTTTATAGATTATTGTATATTGGGGTCGTCGGTCGTGTCATTATTCAGTACATAACTGAACACGTTAATATTATATAAATAATTTGTTTGTTTTTCTGTTATTTATTACTTCTTACAGCAAAGTCAAAATGTTTATTGTTCGCATAACACGGATAAATTAAGTGAAATTTATAACCGGGTTTAAAACAGAGAGGCGAACCTTTTCCATTTTTGAAGGTTCGGTTCTTTGGGTTCGGTTCTTGAAATGTGAAAAGCAGGGTTCAGTTCTGAAAATTAAATTTAAGGGTTCGGTTCTAAAAGCGAAAAAAATTAAGTTCTTGGGGTTCGGTTCGGTTGCCAATTTTTAGTATAAATTGCTCAACATTTTTTTTTATTAGGGTTCGGTTCTTTGGGTTCTTAAAATTAAAGGTTCGGTTCTGAAAATAAAAAAAGGAGATTCGGATCTAAAATCGAAAAAAATGAGGTTCTTGGGGTTCGGTTCGGTTCGGTTCGCATCTCTGGTTTAACACCAAGGATAAGTTTAAACCTGGTTAAAACCGGTCAATTGTAAACAGTATGCCTTTTGTCCATGGTCAAAACTTATAATAATTATTATTTTTATTCACCATAATGGTAAATATTTAGATTAGTTCTTCGTATGCTATTTTGAATGTTGTGGAAAAGAATATAAATACGCGGTTGAGGCAACTTATTAACTCAATTTTCTTACAAATTCACATAAAAATAGCAGCATATAATCCATAAGCAAAAAAATTTGGCATTAGTAAAATTAATAAATAATATTTAAATTAAATAATTAATAGTTTTGTCCGTCCTAGGACTGTTTGAAGCAGTAATAATGGATAAACTTGATTTAAATTCATCTCAAAGTAAAGAATACACATATGCTTTGCTTTCGTAGTTATTGTGTTGATGAAATATGTCATATGGCAACAGTGCCGGATTTCGGGCTTGGTTCCTGGTTCGAGAACCATGAGACCCTCGCTAAAGTACATATATATTAGGGTGGTTCGTTTTTTGTATGGGAGTTCCAAAATGTTAAAATTTTCTAGCTCCAAAAGCATTTTTAG
>JAABKK020057412.1:4855-33859 GCA_011634745.2 Catotricha subobsoleta
TACTTTATTTTAGATGTTTCGCTTCATTAGGGCTTCTATTTAATTTGCTAGCTCCGTAGAAGTTGAAAAACTATCAGCAAAATAATGTAATGGTAAATAATTAAATTCAATGAATGGAATATAGTAAAACTCAAAAGAAATGTATTACAATCAAATCATAAATATTGAATTCTGAGCTTAAAATGAAATAAATAAAATTACCATAAACAAAATTTCGAAATTGCATTTAAATTCTCAATTTGTGCTTATAAATTTGATTTCAATACTTGTATTGCTATTCAATATAAAGTAAAAATGCAATAAATCTATTGGAACGTGAAAAAACACTTACTTCTTTCATTTTATTCCGTTCAGCTATTATAATGTTTATACGAACATATAAAATAAAATAAAAAAAATCCATTATAACGTTATTATTATGCTTGTAAAGTTCATCGAATTTAATTCGCATGTAACCAAGTGGAAGCCAAAAGCAAATACGTGACGTATTTATTAATTAGCATTTTAGTCATTTTGGTATTTATTTAAGCATAATAATTTTTATTTTAGTTACTTTTTTTTCTTTTACCAATAGTACCATAACGAAGAAAGTTTTTATCGAAATATTATCGTATAATGTCTGGCTAAGTATATGCTCGTATGTTGGTGTAACATATAGAAACAGTCAATCTTATTACTTATCGTATTTTAATAATATAAATATTACGTTGCTTGCTAAATATCAAAACATCATGTGTTATAATATATGTTATAATTTAAAGATGTGTTGAGATTTGTGTGGTATTTAAAATAAATCGAAAGAATATAAGGTGATAATATATTTCAATGCGGTAACAAAAATCACAAGACCGGAGTAATAACCATATAGTAAAGTGTGTCTTAAAAGAAATTATTTTGTCAAAAAACTAATGGGAAACCATTGAGAAAAGATATATAGTTTGTACTTCATTATGGGCGGACAATTTACGAGTAAATTTCATAAATCTTTCAGAATCTTTAAAACTTCAGTAAAAGTTTAGCAGTCGTCGACATTTACTATTAGATTTATCAGAATAATAATAATGATAAAAATATAACAGTTAATTGCAAATTGACCCAATAAATAATTTCAGTAAAGCTTTTTTTTTTATTAAAAGACAATGCATTCGTATAGCCTCACCCGAAAGATTGTTTATTTATTTTGCCGATTAAAAGTCAGGATTCTTTTTTAATCAACTAGTTCGCCTCTGATATCCATAGCAAATATTGATACACTTGTATTGCTTGTATCTTAAATCAGTTTGATATATATAAACAAACAGCCATAAGAAATTGCATGGATAGCATGTAAGTTCATAACAACTTACTGCATAAATATTTCAGGTGTGGTTAAAACCTTACATATCGTAACTGCGGTATAAACTATACAGAGTATGACCTCAATGTAATATTTATCGTAATTTTGACAAGATATAATACATATATGTATATAAATATACGGTTATATAGCAAACGGTTAAACTTAAAACCATACACTCATACTCATAGGTAGTATAACTAGTTTCGATATCAACCGACTATATATCTATAATCTGTTTAGGATTGGTTTAGATTAGGTTAAATGGCTCCTAGAGACTATAAACTGTTGACTTTACAGATTGTATAGAGGAGTCAAATATTGTTTTTGCTACAATAGTTTGTTAATTTGTGTTGGTTTTTGGTTATCGGTGTTCTGTTTCAATTAATTTCAAGCAAATTATATTATAATAATAAAGAAAATGTGCATAATATGTCAGGTAGGTACTTTCTAAGTACATATATTTATATTTATAAACCATATATTATAATATTATAACTATCTCGTATCAAATTGTATATAACCAAAATAATTTATGATTCAAAATTACAAATAAAAAACGAATTATCAGCAATTTTGTGAAACCTCCCATCTTATTTCAACTGAACCACCTTTACTATAACAACTAGTCGTAGGTACATAAACTTACGTAAAAGCCATTTGTGCAGCTAAGCAAAATAAAATAAAAACATATACAAACTGGAATTATATATACAAACAGTGGCATTCTTCCATATTTTTTTTTCTGATTTTACCTACGAACAAAATATGATCTATCTCACCTTTTTCCATAACAATTTTATTATAGCAATAGCAAAAGAAGTCTTATTATAATATTATAGTTATTATAAAGCAATTCGCGTGTACAAGCATTTACGTGCTTCCATTTACAAAAATAAAGTATAATAAAAAAAAAAAAAAACATTTTTTTTTAAATTTATTATTAATATTTTTCTTTCGACTCTAGTTTTCTAACTTTATAAATATTAGTTTGTGTGCCATTTCTATATGACTTATTTTCTCTGAATTCTGATCTAGAAATCTAGATCATTAGTTGTATAATAAAACTTAATATACCTTCATTTTTTTTTGTTTTTTATTATTTTACGATTTCAGTTACTGTAGAATTCGAGAAACATATTTATAATTTCACTATATAGCAAAATAACACAATTTCAAACATTTGTTAGTTACACTGCGCTAGAAATGTCTCCAGACATTCGTAAGAATTTGTCATAAGTTAAGGGTCTATAATATTCTCATTGATAGAAAGATTTGTTGTATTTGTTATGAATTATTATTTTCTTTTTTTTTTTTAGCAACGCTCGTTATATTAAATAAATTCTGATTGGAAATAAATTCTATGTGGGCTTTATTTGGAAAAAAATGTTTTATAATAATATCTTATTTTCTATCTGAGTTACAAACAACAATATTTTTGTTTTTTTTATTATTATTTTTCTCATAATAAGTGCTTGATATAAAAAAAAAAAAAATCTCAGAAAATTCTGTTTAAAGCTTATAAGCACCACATATTACCGCACTATAAAATATCGTAACGAATATAAATATTGAATGGCTTTTTTTGTAAATCTTTAAATGTATTTTATGTCAATAATAAAAAATAAAAAAAAAGTGGGAAATCAAGATTTTTCGGATATCCGTAAGTTTTGTGGGGATATAAAGTATCTATTAAGAAAATGTAAAATGAATGACTTGGAAAAGTATGTTGGCTTTATTCCAATAAGTATATTATTTTTTTTTACTTCTTCTTCCCATTGCGATCACATTGTGAGATTAAAACTAATAAAAAAAAAATGTATATATCTGCAAATGTTTATGTATGAATGAATAAAAATGTTCATTCAAAATTGCCAGTTGCAGATTTTTTCATATTCAAAAAAAATATCTGTCTTTTTTGTTAGTCACGGAATATACCTTTTGTTGATAGAATTTTTTTCAAATGAATGATTTATTACAATGCACTATTTTTCGTTTATAGTTTATTTATATTTTCCATCAATCGTTCATAAGATAGCATGCAGGAGAATACTGGATGATGTTTGTTAACTCTTAAGCAGCTCAGCTTTCCATCATGCATAAAACATTTGTTTAAGGTGTGTCAGAGACCAAATGCATTTTATAAGATAGATGGAAAGATGTGCATTGATAATTTCCAACATTTATTTCATCGCTTGGAAGTTATGATGCAATGCAGAGCATATTTGTTATATATGGATATATGAATACCCGAACACCTGGTTAAAAGCATATGGCCATAAAGTTCTTAAGCATATAAATTGTGTAACTTTTTGAGTAAATCGATTAAGACACACGTTGCTTACTTTGAACACATATGTTTATTTTTTGTTCCAACTTTGTATCAAATCTAGTCACTTTCAGATGTCTAGTGTATGTTTTAAATCGGATACACAATCACTTCATCTCGATTTATGAATTAAAAATGTATATCGAATGCGATATAAAAACCTTATAACATACAAAAACAGTGAGCATGCACAAATTGAAATATAACTACTGCAAAGTTTATAAATTCGTGCAACATTATTATTTAATGTGTCGCATAAATTACAGAAAAGAAAAAGAAAAAAAGATATGTAATAACTTTCTCCATCAGAAATACTATAATTTTTTCCTGGTCCAAAAATAGGAAGAAGAAAAAACATTCATTTTCCCAACTCAATAATTGTAGCGTCACTGCACAGAGGTTTAATAATCAATCAATTAATAATTTATTATTATTATTTTGTTATTTGATATTGGAAAAAAAATGCTCTTATAGAGATATTTTATTTTTGCCATCATTTATTAACATTGCCTTACTTTCTACATATATACAGAAATTTTCGCGGTAATTTTCCAACAGCACATGCGACATTTGCTAATATGTTTATAAGATTATGATTATATTATGGGTTATATGTATATAGACTGCGCTGGCGCTGATATAAATTAATTTATGTTTTGTATTAAATTTATAATTCTGTTTTAAATTATTACGTTATATTATGTGTAATGTACAGAAAATATGGTTTTTGGCTTTTTTGGGATATCTGATATATTATTTTAGCATAATTCCCATAAAACCGATTATTGATTGATGGTAGAAGTAGTGTGCGATGTGGTGTCATGTGTAGGTATATATGTGCGTATACCAACCAAATTACCGTCATTAATCTCATTTTATTTATATCTTAAAATATGACAACAAAAATTTAAAAACCAAAGAAAAAAAAAACATTAAATTAAGCATATACAAAAAAAAAAAGAAACCTAATTTACTGTGCGTCTTACTTACAGTGTGTTTACAAACTTTAGCTACGGTCGGTACACACGAATCAAAAAATTATTGCAACACGCAAAGTTTTATTCTCTGATATAATGGATAATGGAAGATGAAAGTGTTTCTTTTATTTATTTATTTATTTTTATTTAATTTTTTTGTTTTTTTTTTTTTCTTGTATTTTTGTTTTCTGTTCAAATTAACATTCCCATTATGTATTATATTTTGTTGTATCCATTTATTTAAGTAAGTAATATGTAATTATTTCATTAAATTTACAGCACACACAGCACAGCCCACATTGTATAAGATGCATGAGACTCAAAAAGATATAAATTTCAATTTTATGAAATAATATATATTTTATTTCAAATTTTATTCAATTATTATCAGATAAGTTTTTAAGTATCTGCGTTTTTATTAAGTTAAAATAATGATAATGGAATGAATGAATAAATTGTTTTTTTTTTTGTCTTAATTAATGTCAGAGCATTTACAGTTTGTCTGCTAGCGATTTATTGAATAATGTTTTGCATTAGAGTTATAATTAGTGTTTAATAATTGAATAGTAAATATGTTTTGAAAGAGCGGTACAAGCAGAAAATATAAATAGATGCTAATCATAATATGAATTGAAACGTATAGTTATAGTAAGTTATTTCTATGGTAACTATTGGAAGTACCTTTCAATATTCTGATGATCATTTGTTCTGATTAATAAGAATGAGTTTTTGTATAGAAATAAAAAAAAACGACAGAAAGAACCAGGTAATTGCCATTATAACCGCAATCCGATTAGCTTAGTTTCACTGTATTGTTTTTTTTTTTCATCTATTTGTAATTAACACAACTCGCATCGCATTTTCGTTATCCAGAATATTTAGTGAAGACACTAAATAAGTTATATTAAGTATATATGTTTCATTTGAACAACAACAGATAAGTTGTGCACGTGTGTCCTCACCGAAGACGGAAACATCACATTAATTTGAGATTGATAATTCTTAATCCTTATGTGCTAACGTGATAATATTGATTTTACGATGCGCAAACTCTAATGATTCGTACGCATTAAGAGCTCGAATAAAGATAGAAAAAAAAAAGAGAAGAAAAAAGATGGAAAAAATAAAGCTAAAACAGAAGTATATTCATGATAATCTCATATAATCTGATACTATGTACGCTAATGTAAATAAAATCGGCTGTGGTGTTACAGGGAGTTACGACAACCGTATCGACTTTACTATATACAAATATATGTAATATTTTTAGTTGTAACAACATTGTTATATATACATATTTTCTATAAAATGATATCTACGAGTATATGCCATTTAATGTATTCATGCTATTTTGTATTTATTTATTTATTTATTTTTATTTTTTTTTCATTTTCATCCATAACCAAATACTTACTCACTTATATTTTATAATATAAAACTCTCTGTTAACTTTTTTTGATGGTACACAAAAATCACAAAATAAAGATGATGGTAAATCTCTGTAGATACATTTTGTCTATTATATATGAAAGAAAATATATAAGATCTACTACACCAAGCACCAAATGGTACAAGAACTCTTGTACAATATATATTTATTGTATAAGACATGGTTTGTTGACTCTATCCAATTATTATATTATATTATATTATATGTTTATGTTTATGTTTATGTACTCGAATGAAATATATGTAAAAGAAGATATAAAAGTAAAAGTTTAGATAATCATATTCACTCTTCAAATTACGAATATGTTTCATGAAACAAATACATACAATCTTTGAAAATAATATTTTATTATATTTAATTTTTCTTCGTTTTTTTTTTTTTTTTTGTTATATTTACTTAAGTCAAAATTGTGATGTAATCAAATTTTGTGGACTGTGTGATGTACATATACGGCAATAAATGTAATCGTTTTAAATACTTTTAAATAATTAATGTTCATATTTGTAATGGAACGCATTTTATAAAAACTGCTCTCTGTCTGCTTTCACCTAAATGAACAAAATAAAAATAAATAAATAAAAGCCTTAAATCGGAAGGGAAACACGTTTGGTTGATACGTACGTACGTATATTTTGTAATATATGCGGGTGTGGTTTTATGTGTTGATTGATAGGATTCTTAGAAGAAAAATAAAAATATTAGTCGATATTTCTTCGGATGAATCGGACAGATATGCATTATCATCAACACCAGCCAATGAAAACAGTAAATATTTTCTTCTCATTTCCGGTTCAAATTAACTTTTTAGCCAAATTAGCAGTAGCCAATAGAAGAGAAGAACTTCTAAACCGTTGACTCTTTAAATTTCATTAGCCCGATGTTTCGTTAACGATTGGCCAGGTGCACAAAACCCTTTTAACATAAATGAATAATTCAACTTTTCAAAAATTAATCGCTGAATATATGCAATGAAATAAAATCGGATTTATTTAATTAAATAAAAAAAATTAACAAACATAAAACAAAAAATGCAAATTGATTAAAATATAAATGTTATGCATTTATTTTTAAAAAAAAAATGGAAAATATTCACTAATGATGAAGTTTAATTAATGAAAAATGAATACACAAATTTATGAAATTGTTCATTGAATTTTGATGACCCTCAATTTTGTATAAATTGCGGAAAATTATAGCCTTGATATATTTTATTAAAAATTATATTTTTCAAAAAAAAAAAAAAATTGTGTACATTGAATAAGAGTTTTAATTAAATTAGAACTAATCTCGTTTTTTTTTTGTTTTTTTGTTTTTTTGTTTTACTTTACTTTTTACGGGCGAATCAAATTCAAATCGTCGGATATTTATTAAATTTTAAATTCGGAAGAAATTATTAAGCAGAACGAATACTTCATCAAAGCCGTATACTTTTTTTTTCTTCTACTTCTTCTATAATAATAGGTAAAGGTATTCAATATGCTATTGAATTAATAATAAATTGGTGCAGGTAGCAAAATATAAAATAAAAGAATTATTTTCTCAGCATAAGATAAATCTGATGTCTTTTTGCTTCATTATAAATGGTTTCCTCTCAATAAATTATATAATTTTTTTATATAATTTTATCTGTTGTAGCCGTGAAAACATGATTGCGTCGCAGAGGAAATGGATAAAGGTCAGTTGAAAATACATTACATTATAACGGTAATAGTCGTATATATGTTTTTAAAAGTAGTTAAGATGTACTGTACACGATTAACCATAAAATGAATGCTTAACATTTATTTATTTTATTTATTAATAAAATGTTCAGCGTACTGTTCCACCATACATATTGTATGTAAAACGTTTGTACGCGATGGCCTGCGATGCAATATTTATATCATGTTTAATAATAATTAATACAAACAAGACAGCACAGACCAAAGCACATCTACCAGCGGACATATGATTTGTCATGAGGTCAGTCCGCCACTGCATGTGTTTATGGGGAGCAGCTTAATGGAGTAAAAGTTTTTTGTTTGTCTGCAGAAATATCACCTACACGGATTACAATTATTATATAAAGCAAAATTATTAAAAGAAAAAAATGAAAAAAAAAAAACTGAACCAAAGTCATAATCTAAATGAAATGTCATTTGAAAAGTAATCATAAAAAAGTGTGGATTATAGAGATTTATCCGCACGTTTTTGACTTTCCCATTTGTTATACTTTCTAATTTTAATATATTTTCCATTTTTCATAAGAAACAGAAACAAAAAAAAAACAAAAACCAATTTTTAAACAGATTAATGAATACTCGAATCGATAATTCAAAACATCTCAAACCAGCTTATGCTTTTCCAAGATTTATCAATTAACCGGTAAACGTCGTACCTTTCGACGTTTTTTTGTTGTTGTTTGGTTTATGTTTTAAACTAACATTTTTGCAAATAATTTCATTCTATTTAAAGATTAAAAAATAATAAAAAATTCAGCAGAAAAAAACAGTTCATTAAATTTTAAATGGTTTACGGTGAGAAAACTAATTCAATAAATAAAAAAAAAATTGATATCAATAATAAATAATATTTCACTCATCAATTTTGATAATAATAATATAATAATTTCGTTTTCACTTTAATATGCTTTAATGTGCGTTTTCTACTCGTTTTATTTTCGTAAATGTTTATTACCAATTTTCAACAAGACCATGATCATAAAATCAACATTTAATACAGTTTTTAATTTAAATTATTTAAATCTCATACACAATAATAACACATTTGAAAAATTCAAATATAAATATATGTGTAGATTTGTAGAAAGAAAGAAAACAAAAATACACACTTACAAACAGTTCACACACAATTTTACTTTCTTTTTGCAAAATTGAAATTGAATTGAATGTTTTTTAAAACAGAAACAAAGAAAATATGCTTAGAAAATAGAATTGCTATAAAACAAAAAAAAAACAAAATAAAAAATTGTATCTATAATATGCACTACTTACCAACAATGGTTAAAAAAACAACACCAACAACAGCAAAAATATTATTCTTCATAATATTTATCTTTTCCACTAAGTGCGTTAAACAACGACAATATTTTTATTAAACGAAAAAAAAAGAAGCGAAATGATCTTGTTCCAATTTCCGTTTATTTTTCTTCTGTTTCTGCTTCTTATAATGAAATTTTATGGTATGATTATAAAATTGTGTGATGGTACAGCAAAACTGAACAAAGCTAATTGCAAATCGCACGTATTTTCTAACTGATTTGATATTTTAAATCTTGTTTTAATTCACTTGCAGCATGTATGCGCGCTGCGCTGCCTGTACGTACTTTTATTAATTGTTTCAATTATATAAACGTATAACTCTCTAAATATTCAACAAAACTATTTGATGCAATTAGTCTAATAAAAAAAAGATCACAAATAAAATGCAATAAATTATTAAAGTCTTTCTTAATCAATTTGAAATTATTTTCAATTTGTTTTATTCAAATTTTTTTTCTTTTCTTTTTTTTTTTTTTGGTTAATTACGTCTGGTATAAATTTAAATATTCACAAAATCTGTTTGCTAATTGATCTGATGGTCGATTTACATGTCTTTTACTATTAATCCAATAGTAATATGAAAGAAAAAAAAGATGAAAGATGTTTTCTCTTAAACGAGCACAAGTACACTGCCGGTTATAGTGAAAGAGATACAAGTCTTTAATTTTATATTTTATGATGGTTTGTTTAGTCGTTGCAATAAGTAATGGAATTTTGCTAGTGGCATGGAGTGGGCAAAATTTATAAAATACGCACCTATTTTGCTTAGTTATTATTACTTACTTATATTGTATTTGTTTGTCTTTTAATTTGTCTCGTTTTACTATGTGTCCCTTTCACTATTTCGTTCTCTTTCACGATGGTGCACACATTTAGAAATATCTGTTTCTCTTTTACAATAAAATAATTATATTTCCAGTATGTTAATTGCATTTATACACCGATAAAAGCGTTCGTGAATTTATTTTAACACGATTGATGGTATTGTAATAGAAGAACATGTAAACATAGTGATGATGATGATGATGATGATGATGATGATGACGTATCAGCAAAGACCATATATTTTGAATTGATTCAGGCCTTAATTTAAGACTCGAAAATAGAGAATATTGCGCTATAAGTACTCAATATTTGAGATCCATATAATTAGCGTTCATTAAGAAATTAATTACCTACTTCAAGTCTCTCTTCACCACTATTGTGGTTCTATGATCCCAGAAATTCATTATAAGTATACATAATTTAGTTTTTTGTAAAACATGAATAGAATAACTATTTAGTCAACGTGCAATCATGCTTAAAATGCAATAAAATTTTATTTGTTGTAAATTTAATCAATTTATATAAACTGATTTCATCAAAAATAATCATTTTATTCATGCTATACCAAAATCTATTACCCTAAATTCGATATAAATTCAAATTATGTTCAGAAGTTTCTTATTTATAAGATAAGGATGACATCTCATATCAACAACGGTGGATGAAACTAATATAGAATTCAAATTTACATTTCATTTACCATAAAATGGATATTTCTAATACATAAAACAATAGAGAGAGTATTATTAACTGATATGCAGTTTCTCTTATTCATGCTTTGAATAAATTATAAATATGCATATTCGCATTGTTCCATCTAGTTTTTAATATATTATAAATGGAATGATAGAAGATTAATTGCCAATTATTTATCTGTAATAAGAATCAGCCCATAATATTTAACTGACTATAAATATGTATAATCTGTGATATTTGGGACACTGACAGAAAATTACTCATAGATTTATCATTTGTCTTTACTACTTACTATACGTATTTATATCAAAGAGCTGAAAAGATTTTCTTGCATTTTTATAATACTGCGCCAAAGTTACTCTTAGAATAGAATTGGAAGTAATGCATTACATTTGGTTTAATTTGTTGTATATTTCAGTCCTGTGAATCGAGCCAACACATTTATTCTTTTTTGGATTACAGCTCAGATTTTAATGGTAAAATAATTACTATTCTTTTTATTATGAATTTTTTTTAAAGTTCTGACCCAATTATTTTTTAAAGGCACACATTTATATGATCGCTTGAAATAACAAAATTACCGCCTGAAATACAGAAAATGATCGCCTGTAAAAACAAAATTTTCGTTTAAGTCTTATTTAAAATCATCAAAATTATATTTTTTGTTGATTTTGTTAAAGAAGTCTTAGCGAGCGAACCATCAATCAATTAAATTAAATAATATATTCGATTAAATTGGCCTTGGTAAAAGGAAAATTGTCGTCGGCAATAAGTTTTGTATTTTAGGCGATACCCTAGTGGAATTTAGGTTTACTTTTTCTATACCATAGAAGGTCGTTTTTAGAACAAATTGTATACCTATATACCTTCCGAGGTATACTTTTTGTATAGCTATACCTTCAAAGGCATACTTTTTTTTGCAAAAAATTCTTTATTTGATATACCTTATATGCCTTGCAAGGTATATATAATAAATACTTTGTAAGGTATATGAACTGTACCATATAAAGTAATTTTTGCAGAGTATACTTTGGAAAGTATACAATTTGTTCCAATAACTGCCTTCCAAGGTATACAAAACGTATACCTAAATGTTCCAGTACGGTATACTTTTGTTTTAAGGTAATCAAATAATAATATATATGTATCTGTTTTTATAAATAAATCTTATTTGCCTTTACCGGATGATTTCATCTATCAACTCATCTAAAGCTGATCTTTTTTCGTAATTCCATCCTGTACGGTCTTGCATCCTGGTCATCCAGTCTCATCTAGTGCCCCAAATTTTATTACTTCATTCTCGATGTTTCAGGTCTCTTATCATAATTTCTCTGCGCGTTATACAAAACCAATCAATGTTTTATTATTGCTGTAAATATTTGTCTAATTTTTCTGAAATTGAATTCTCCTATGTATTATCGTATCTAAAATAATTTCACAATATCTCATGACCATCTCATAAATGGTCAGTAAATAATTTACATTTGATATTTATATATATTTTCTTCATTTATTTGTTGAGACTTGAGAGTATATTCAAATCACCCACTAAATTGAATTAGTATATACGTATCATTTTTCTTCAGTATCAATTTAAATTGTTAATATCAATAAATGTCTTTCAGAAGACATTGATTTAATAAAATAATGTATAACTTCAAGTAAATCGTTTTCAAAATAATTTTTCATTTCATTTTTTTTTTCTTGCTCTTGTGCAAATGATTTCCAGTGATTTAACCTCATTTGCATATAGTGTAACCAAAATAGTCTAAAAGTTGCAAAAATAATAAAAAATAATAAAAACAAAATCGAATTTTTCTTTTTCTTTTTTTACTTTTATCAGCCATATAAATAGCGTGATACAATCATAAAAGCGAATAAATAATGTAGGGTACGACAAGACATCAGAACCCAAGAAATAAACTTCATTTAAATTTCTGGAGTATATAACAAATCCTATTATCCTTTTCTACATATATTTTTTCCTTTCAACATATATAGAAACATATATATGTATATATTATGTATTGTGTGCCTAATTCTCTTCTTTCATAATATATATAACATAATAATAATAGATATGGGACATGGGTTAGTGTTAGATATACATTGAAAATGAAACACATTCACATTAGAATAAAATATAATAATAATATTCGGTTTCATTGTTACTATAGAGGGTAAATATGAGAATCTATCACAGAAAACTATTGCCCATATTGGCAAGTTTGGAATCAGTGTGTTGACCGTAACCACGCACTTTTATATAAAAAAAAATGTATAGTGGGTGCGTGTAGGTGGGGTGTGTTATATTGTAATCCATACTACATATTTTCCAATATTCTATTGAATGGAAAATATATCTAATACAAATTCTACTTAGCATTACAATAGACTCGAAATTATACAGAAATTAGGCATACGATATATGTATATATGTATAAGAATAATGAAATAAACACTTGTTGACTAGATTTAAGTTGAATAAAGAAAATCAATAATAGAGCCTTAGTTTTCCTAACAATACGCAGAATGCAAGCCATTGAAGAGGAATCGTAAAAACAAATAACAAAGTCAAAAATTTTGTTTTATTAGCAAAATTTGCTGGCAAATAATAATAAATAAATAAGTAAATAAAGAATTATTTTGGTTGTAAATAATGCGATGGCGATCTACATTTTCTTTGAATTATTTTACTAATTACTGTTGCAAACGATATCCGCATGGTAACAATTCCATTTGATTTTTTGCTTTTGCTCTTTCTTAAAATCTGTATAAATTTTAGGTTTATTTGCACAATAGATCGTTCAATCAGGATCTGATACAGTACGCCTCAGAATGATACATCCTTTTATTTTTGCGATATTAGGAAGATCCAAGTTATCTTAAGAGTCTATCAGTTCTGTCTTCTGTGTAACTGGTCAAAATGTATAAAAATAATAATAAATAAAAAAAAAGATATAGAAATGCGTAGTCCTCTAAAATATAATTCTGTATAACAAATGTATATTTAGAGATGTTTTGTACACGATTAGTGGAAGCGGAATTACCTTGTGAAAATATTTAAAAAAAAAATCACTAAGAATCACTTGTAATCAGTCGCGTAACCAGAGCCGCTTTGAACAAACTCTATAAAGTAATTTTTGTTTCTCTCTTGGAAATTTCAAATAAATTAAATGTTTACAAAACATTTATAAAACTCGTTAGAAAATAAAAACAAAATAAATAAATAGAAATCAAATTACCGCAATCAAAAAATATCAACATTTTTAACGGAAAAATATACATCCTCATATTATCAAATCATACAAAATTGTATGATAAATTAAAATCCACCAGAGACTTAATCGAATATTCTCTTTTATGTTATTTGTTTGTATAAACGAATGCGAATGGGGTATTTATATATATATATATACCTACCACTAAATCTATAGCAACACATTATTACCGCACACACGCACCCACAAAATATTTTAGGCACATTGAATCTTATCAAACACTGTGCTTAATATTTCACCAAAACATATACGTATATTATAGAAAAACGTTAATAATGTTGAGTTTGATATATAATAAAATGTTGTTAGTGGCTGAACTTTATATGTTTTACGATATATATATAGAGACATTCGCTTATCATTTTAATGTATTATTTTATATGGATGTGAAAATATTCGTAAATAAACACAACTTAAAACTTCTACCAAATAAGTATGTGGTAGAGATACGCATACTTGAATGAATATTTTATATTGAGCATAGCAAAGATATTTAAATACGATTAAATATTCTAAGATGCCGTATACTTACACTCGTATGAGAATTATCAAAGGATACAAAATTTTATTCCCAAAAATTGTATAGGTGTGAGTTTTAACTTTGAACATTTGATTTGTATATATTATGGATATGCCATTTAGTTTTTATTTTATTATGTTACAGTGTGTTGAATATGTATATAATATTGAAAATGTCGGTTTTCTTACATTTAAATTAACTTTAAAGATTTACGAGGTTTCCAACTCAAAGCGCATATATTTCGCAAAGTACCCTTTACACGATTTTCCAGAATAATAATATTATGTATTTGAAATATTTTTTTTTTTTTTTTTGTAACATTAGCAAATTTGGTAATCCGCATGAGAAACATCATGAACATACTCAAATTCTTGTAATCTAGTGAAAAATTCAATTCAATCAACATTTTAAAATATTTTATTCAAAATTACAACGAAGATTTTTCCACACACAAACATATTAGCGTCACGAAAAAGGTAATATAAAATCATAATAAGCGATCGTTGTAGCAAGAATATATTTCTCTTGAAAATATCCGTACGTTAATTGTATAGTTTCCGTATGACCATCACCTCAGTTAATGAAATGTTTGAATTTGAATATATTCTCTGTTAACATTGATTTAGATTCGTTACGAAAAAAAAACTAATAATTTTTATACCTCAAAACACAATGAACACGTTGAAGACCCTAGTGGTAATTTGTAGTATACAAATTATGATTTTTATGGTAATTTGATGGAATTTGAATTGTAAACTTGCGTGTTTAACAATGCAGCTATCTCGTTCGCACATAAACTAAACGCAGATATTTATAAGAAATATATATAAGCCAAATTGAAATTGGGTATATACAATTTACTATTTATCAATTACGTAAACCTGACTTCTTATTAGTTATAACATCCGTTTGATAATACATTAGTATAATTTGGTAAGGAATATCTACTTCAAATGATATTTCATCGAAGTTACCTTATAAAGTTTATCTAAGTACCACTAGAGGAGTTACTCGAAAGAATTATAGTTAAGCAATTAGTTAATTGTAGTTACGAGTGGGACGAATTAAATTCAATAAGTCTATAAATTCGTGATAATGCATAAAGATATAATTAAAATATTCCATGAATATGAGAAACCAATCGTGTTCGTTTATTCTGTCCCAATTACGATTTCCGATAAGCCATCAATAACTCAAACAATGCTTTTTGGAATATTCTTGAATCTGTTCTCTTTGTTTATTATAAACACATATAGAGTGGGCTATAGCTCTTTACATAAAAACCATTCTGCTGAAGAAAATGCATGTAGGTAGTTGTTTTTCATTACGTTAATTAACAATATTATATAAATAATAGTCTAATATTTATAACACTATAAATTGTACACGAAACTTCTATAATAATTATTTGTTTAGCATGAAATGAAATAGGAATATACAAATACAAATACAATTACAATATAAGCTAACAATAATAATAAATTTACCATTTACATAGAATTCATATTTCAATTTCTAGCTAAAACATAAATAATTTATTATTGCAATAATAAGCATTTAACGAATCCTTTGAAAAATAAACTAAAAACTATTTAAACAATATTATGTAACTGGATGATTTTCAAATTAATTCTTATTTTCCAAATTCAAAATGATTGTAAACCAATTATTATAATTATTTTATTTAGAAATATTTTGAATAACATCAGGCGATAACGAAAACGTTGAATATAATTTTACCATAATAATTAAAACATAAACAAAATGCTTATTTGCTCTTTTGAAAATCGTAATATATATTTATGCTACACTGATATACTTACTCTGATATGTTTAATTTATGGAAATGAAGTGTTTATAGTAAAACAAAGCATAATATGTTTGTTGTTACTTGATTATATCCAAATAGAGAGCGCTGAATAATTAGTTCAAGAACCGTACATTGTTTTATGTAGTTCGTATTGAATATTATTTGTATTTCATAGATATGTACAATTGTACATTGTACCTGTACGTATAATGTCTAATAGTGTGAATAAAATGCATATTTCAATAGTTTTAATTTTAATTCTAGAAATGACATTCTGTAATTGGTAAGTGGGTGAATAAATTTTATGATGTACTTATAAGTATGCAATATATCACAGAAATCATCTTCGAAACTGCAAAAGCCTAATTGAAGTTAATGAATTTAGATTCCTATATAATTTCGAGTAAATTACAATTTCAAGTTAAATAAGTTATGAATTATGCATGATATATATTAAACTATTGAAGTAAATCGTATTGTAAGCATTTAATTTGTAGTCTACTTCTTCTTGATGCTAATTGATGTGTAGTAAATCTATTTGTTGCATAAAATTTGGATGAATAACGTGATTTTCCTTATTCCATTATTGACCTCAATTTCTAAATAATTTTAATAACACTGAAACTCTAACTCAATTGTATTGTATGAGTTTTATTGCAACTCTTAAATTGCTGATTGTAAATTAGACAAAAGTTTTCATAATGTTATTTTGATTTCTTTATTCTGAGTTTATATACGTTCATATATATGTAATGAAAATTATTTCACACACAAATAAAACTTTTTGTATGAAACTCGCAGTACTTATATATAAGGTCCCATGGTTATCATCTTATGTCACATCCCATTTATGTCATCATCGCTCATATAAGTTTATATGAATAATAATTTATTCAGTTTATTTATAACGTAACTAATTTGACAGTACTTTAAAATATTTTTAGTAGAGCTCTCATGTTATATTATGATCAAAAACGTAAAACTGATACGTTCATAATAATGACAACATATAACACTATATTTTACTCCTTCAAAAACTTCGATAAAAGTTTTCAGAATAGAAGATAGTTTATTAACATCGTAAAGTTATAAGCATTTTTACAAAATAAAATTCGAAATCAAATTAATGAGGTAGCAATGTTTTATGAAGTACTAAATCAAATTTTCTGAGAAAAAATCGACGATTTACCATTTTTCATCGATTTGTTGTTTTCAGAAATCAACCTCATTCATGATAAAGATGTTTTTCTATTTATATTCTACTGGTAACCATTGTAAAACAAAACAAAACAAAACAAAAAAATAAACATAACGATAAAAGTATAATATAAGGATTTTATTTACTTTTCGTTCGCGAGGAATAAGTTCATTTTGATTTGTGCACATTTTATGTGATTGTTTTGGAAATAGGATATTAAATTTGTGTACCTTAGGTCGATATTTTTATTTTATGGTTTGTTTTTTGGATTATTTATACATTATACTTATATAAGAATAGAATAGATTGAGACATTGTTACAAGAGAATTAATATTTGGTAATAGAAATATATGAAAGTGGCCAACTTAAACTGTAAAATCCATGTTCCGATGCTTTTGTCATAAATAAAAATAAACAATTTAAAATAATTATTATTATTAACCAGATGGGCCGGTTGACCGATAAACCGAAAAAAAATTTATTCGGTCATGACCAATACCGACAGTTCTGGGTGCCAAATTATAAGATCGTTGGCTTTGAAATATTCAATAGAGTTATAGAGCTAGTCAAGTGGAACAAGTTTGCTGAATATGCTAAAACAGTAGTTCATATAGTTCTGAAGCTATATTCAATACCGTTGAAAAAGATTTAAAAATTACGTGTTTTTTCAAAATTGTTGACTATAACTTCAGAACTATATTCGCCGTGCCAATTCAAAAGTAAGACATCTTAAAACATAAGTTTGATGCAAGATGTTGTATCTTTAAACGATATTAATATACAGATATAACATTTTGCATCAAATTTATGTTTTAAGATGTCTTACTTTTGAACTGGCACGGCGATATGATCTACTGTCTTAGCATATTCAGTAAACTTGTTCTCCTTGAATAGATTTAAAACCAGCCGAAGATTCCAAAGTAGTAGCATTAGTACTTCATATAGTGCTGAAGTTCTAGTCAAAAATTTTGAAAAAATACGTGCTAATGCGTACTTTTTCGATACTATTATTGTCTATAACTTCAGAATTATGTGAATTACTGTTTTGGTGTATTCAGTAAACTTGTTCCTCTTGAATAGCTCTACAACCCTAAACATTCCAAAGTCAACACTTTTATAATTTGGCTTCCAGAAGTGTCAATCTGGTAATGACCGAATATTTTTTTTCAGTATTTCGGTCGACCGGCCCAGCTCTGTTATTAACTACTTTGACTGAAGCTGTGTATTAATTTTCTAGTTTATGGCATTAATCTGACTTCCTCGATGGTTCCCAAAAGAGTGAATTCTCTTTGATCAACGACCTACTATTTATTTTACACCGAATGCTGTCAAAAAGGAAGATAAAATATTTCAATAATACAAAAAAAAACCTATACCTACGTATCTACGACGTTACAGTTCTATCCACAACTATATATATATATAATATGTAGGTATATACAAATAATACTTATAACCAAATACTATTACTTATACCAAAACCAGAAATCACAAGATTTTATAGTATTTTATGTCATAAAAACTTATATTTTCTGATAAATTTTTGATTGCTTGTGACTTTTCAAATTTATACAACATGTTCCCAAACATAAACAATGATAAACAATAAATTCAAACTTCAACAAAATTTTAAAGCAATATCCGGTTAAATGTATTTTATATTTTTGGAATATTATTTGAAATTGTTAAACTTGTCAGATTCCATCGTGTACTTGTCAAATTGTCAGAACAAAACAAATGTTTCCTTATCATTTTGAAAGAGGAATATTTTCTTATTTTCTTTAATTAACAAATTGAATTGTTCATAAAGTTCGGCATAGTGATCAATTTTTGTCAATCTTATTACGATCCATAATCAATTCAATCTCGATTTAATTTTTTACATTTAATGGATGTGTTTTTGTTTACTGTTTAGTGCAATTGTCTGAAAACTGAGTGAAAAATAAGAGACTGTAATGAAGATATATTTTTTGAACGCCATGTCATCTTTTCACAACGAAATACATTATGTAAAATTGTAAATATCTGAATCCTTTTTAATACAATGCCATATGCAAGAACAATATATCTCCGTACACTCTGTATAGTTTGTATATAATATGTTAGAAGCAAATGGAATGTGGTTTCCACTATTCAGACTAAGTAATTAAAATGTCTGGAAAACAAGAGCTTTTATCTTAAGTTTGGGTTTATAAATTATTTGAGGTTTAGCTGAAATGTATGGCCGATAGTTTATGTATGAGGATAAATGTTTTGTATATAGTGCACGGTTCATGTTTATTATTCAAAATATATTATTTGAATAGTATGTATTTGTATATATTCTTTAGAAAATTTTCAAGCCCTACATTTCATATAAACAATGCACAATATATACTTAAACATAATCACTTGTATATAATTTATCAAATTTATTTTAAAAATGTAAAATGTTTATTTAATAATGGAATCATTTGCGGATTGGGATAGTCGGGGTCTCGGGAAAGTTATACTTATAGAGAATAAGCGGGAAAATTATGTACAGGCATATCAGAAAAATCGTCCACTTTATATATTAGAAACATATTATCACAATGATTTACTTTTAATATGCTTCCTGATATAGTTTATGATAAAAACAACCGATTTTTCTGATATATATGTCTGAAATTGTGTCGGTATATTTTTAAATTTAAAGACTCAGACTTGGATTAAAAAATTAGAGAAAACGAAATACTATTCACCGATATAGGAACGATTCAAGTATATTATTCAACAATTTTCCGTGCTCATATTTCTCTAGCATAAGTATATAACTTTATTCAAAATCATAAGGAACGTCTTTGAAATAGTGGTGAGTAAAACCATCAAACACTAAACTTTCTTATGAATTAATCTCATATTAAAGTATCAACCAGTCATCCCATATACCACAAAATAGAATATTGACACTTGTCACTTCCGGAGATGTGAATCTAAAAAAATAAATAAAAAATAACGTCTCGATGACAAAGCTTTATTTTATTTATTTACTTTCCTGAAGCAAAGATGCCTTTACTAAATAACTTATATAAATGTCACCATTATAAATGATAATTTACATATTGATCGAATTATAAATAGAATTGTAGAGAATTGTTTGATAAAACGATTACAGACGTACGAATAATACCGATAAATTTACAACAAACAAACAAACAATTTGAATCCTGCGTAACAATATAGTAACAACACAATGCATACCATTTAATTGATTTTAAATATTCATCATCAATATATAAAATACAAATCATCGTCGTCACCATCACCCCAGCCACACACATAAATCTTATACAATTTCTTTAAATCGTATCTGCATATTTTATATGCTTCTACATTTGGATTCAATTAATTAGTGAAAGGGAATTAACAATGTCTCTAATAATACAAACCACATCATTTATAATGTAAATTTGGTACAGTATCGAATTGAAGAAATTATAATTTTGCGACCGCAATTTATTATCTAATCAATGTTTTGGTAATTAATATGATGGAAATTGCTGTGACATCGTAAAATATATATATTAATTTATCACAATAACCGAAATTGTATATTTAAGTATATATAATTAAAATAAATATACACATTGTCCGTTTGTTTATTAGTAAAGGTAAATAAATATTAAGAGATCTAGAATAAAAAAAAAAAAACAGAATTGTAACGCATAAGCATTTAATTTGCTTATTCTTATACAAATAAAAAACAAAAAAAATAATAGATAGATAATGGGCTTTGCAAATTTTTGTTTTATATTGAAACAGATTTTAATTCAACCATTACGCTTAATCAATTGCTGTTAAATTAAATTTTATCTCGCAACATTATACCTGCTCGAAAATGTCATAGCCTGTATCTCTATCTTGCGATTATATACAAAAAATACAAATAATTATTAACCGAAAACACTTTTCTGAAACTTTTTAATCTTTTCTACACTCAATTTTCATAATATATTTAATTTATATTTATAAATGCGAAATAAATAACTAACGTGCTGCCGCTATATACGCCTCTTTTTATGTGAACTCGCTTCTTCGTATACAATACAAAATGCTTAACCAATTTCCTTTTTTAATGGAATAATGTCCTTTTCCTTTTGTGTATTTTATCTATTTTTGTGGGCTGCTTTCTGCTTTAATCGGAAAAGGCTGTTATTGCAAATTGAATTTCACCCACTTGTGCTATAAATATTCAGTTGGAATATAAAATAAAATAATAATTAAAATATGCCCGTAAAACGTAAGGGTAAAAATGTGAAGAACAAAAATAAAATAAAATAAAATAAAATAATAATAATAATAAAAAAAACACCAAGAACAAAAAAAGAACCTACTTACTTCGTTTTAATGAATTTTAATTGTTCATAAGTATGATTCGTGATGCTCATCAAATATTATTCTTGTCACTATAAATCTAATCTGAAAATTATTTATAATAAGCCAGTAGAAATTCCGACTCAGAATATGCTATGAGTTTTAACTCGTAATTGAAAAATTATTTAAATTATTTTTTTATTTTCACGGAAATAATTTAAAAAGTAAGTAATTAGCACTAAATTTACGGGCTTTTTTTATTATTATTAATTTATTAAAATATCTCGCTTTGTTTGCCTGTACAGTAATATATTTTTATTGCACATTTATAACCAATTTCAAGTGAGTTGTTAAATTTCGTAACAGCCTAATTAAACAATTATTTCTGTATAGACTGAAATCTATATTCTATGTACAGTAGAATCTCGATAAAACGTACTCTCGATATTACGAAAAATCCAATATATCGAATACCAAATTTTTTAAATTTTCCACTCTATATAGCGAACTCTTGCTCGTTATATAAAACGTTTTTTTCAATTTTTTGAAGCATAGTATCATATTTTTTTTATGTTTGAAACATATTTTATTGTATTAGCTTTACTTATACATGTTCAAATCACTATCATGTCCAATGTGATTTCTCGAAGAGTTAAACCATTAATCTACCATTTCCTTAACAAAAATATAACTATCCAGTATAGCGAATAATTCGATTTAACGAGCATGCGAAAATTAAATCGATTGTTTTGTCTTATATCAATTTTTTGTTGAAAAGAAAATAAGCCTGAACGACATAATATACATAAGGTCTATTTTCCTTTCAAAGAAAAGTGGATATACGAGAAAACAGCTCTCAGCCGACGATTTGTAGACGAATCAGAATTTTAAAATTAAACAAAATGTGTATGTGAATAAATAAATATGTTTTTCTTTTTCTTTTATGAACCCCCCATCTTTCTACAGTCTAAATTAATTATCTATATTTCAGCACATAGCCCTAGTGGAATTTAGGTTTACTTTTTGTATACCATGGAAGGTCGTTTTTGGAACAAATTGTATACCTATATACCTTCCGAGGTTTACTTTTTGTACAACTATACCTTCAAAGGCATACTTTTTTTTGCAAAAAATACTTTATTTGGTATACCTTATACACCTTGCAAGGTATATATAATAAATACCTTTTAAGGTATATGAAGTATACCATATAAAGTATTTTTTGGAAAGTGTATACTTTGGAAAGTATACAAATTGTTCCAATAACTGCCTTCCAAGGTATACAAAAAGTATACCAAAATTTTCCAGTAAGGAGTAGATATTTTTATTTTAAGTTTAAAAGTAGAAATGCATCGAATTTCATATTCGTCATTAAAAGAAGTGCTAAATATTTAATGAATAGCGGATTTATTTTTATTTTTCACAAATTAAGGAGGGGGGGAAAGTTAGCGAGTCCCCTGATTTTAAAAATTAATAATAATAATTTAATTTAATGAACATATTCGATTTATCTTAAATATAAAACGGAACACATGTAATGTCCGAAACCGCAAACAAATTTTGAATTTTAAAAGCTCTGGAACCAAAAGATTTAGAAAACTATTTGACTCGCGTCATTTAAATTCTGTGAAAATAATCTTTCCAAATCGGGGTCAACGAACTTTCTAAATCTATTATTTTACCTTAATCAAAATAGTCAGAAAGCCTACAAATTATTTTTTACAGTAATTTTAAGTCTTTGTGAATTACTGTTGATAATGATGTTTTATAGCTATGAAGTAATATTTTTCCTTTATCAAAATACATACAAACCATAAAATAAAACCATTTTTACTGTACTCTATTACATAATTTTATTGAACATTTATATTTATTTTACTGAACAGAATATTCGTAGCCAATATAAAATATATTATTTTTATTATCTATTAAATTAATCAAAATATTAATTTTAAGTTAAGCTCGAATAAAGTGCGCTTTGTGTATTTTAATAAAATTTCCAATTTTTTATGATTATTTACGATTATTTATGAATGCATAAATTAAAATGTAAAATTTTTAAAACACCCATAAAATTTTTATTTTAAAAATTATCATATTTTACAATTCTATTGGTTATTTGTTGGTTTTTCATTAACATTCATGATAATTGATTAGCACCTAAATGAGTTCATATTGAAGTGAATTTTTTTTTAAAAAATATTATGTAAAATCATGCCAAAGCGAAGTGAATTGTTAAAGCTATTTAATTTGTTTCATCATGAAATTTCTAATTAAGGATATATCGATGGATTAAGTTGAAAATAGGTTAACATTTTTTTCGAAAATGACTTAATGATGGGAAATTATGCTACGGATGTCATCCTACGTTAACTTAGAAACAGAAATGTCCAATTTTTTTGTTATTAAACACAATTTTTCCGATAATTTGAAAACGAAATTTCATGCATTACCATATAACAATAGTGTATGAAGTTTTTTGTATATCCTGTTTTTTTTTTAAATATGGGTTAACCTACTTTCAAGTTAAGCCATCGATAATCGATATGTGGTGTGTATGCAGTTCGTTTAGTATTCTTGAATCGTTTTCGAAATCTTTATCAGTCATCCTTTATCATTATAGTTGTGGGCTTTTGTTAGTACTAAGAAATTCGATACCTCTATTACAAAACTTTCCGTCTGTCATGCACCACTAATCTCAAGTACCTCCCAATTTCATTTCAAAGTCACAAAGAACTAAGAGATGAAAATTTATTTAGGATGTAAACAAACCTTCCATTCCCAGACTAAAATAATTTAATATTTCAGATATATTCCATAACATACGCTTGTTGTTGTTGTTGTTGCATACCCAATAAACACAAACACCCTCAAGTCATAAATACAAATTAATACAATTGATAATATCAGAATGATGTTCGAGTGACAAGTGAAATAACTGGATAAACACTCTGTTTCCCTAGAACATTAAGCTCAAATTCTACCGTGATATCACCGCGAAACAGAATGTTTATTGGGAATGTTTTCTATTCATCTCAGTTACTACTACCACGGCATTCTAATATAAGATTAGTGTGCCGTGCTACTACTAGAAAATTTTATGTCACAACCTTAGCCAATGTCAAATGTATTTTTATAATAAATGTCTTCATTTAATGATGCAAAAAGAGAGAAGAAAAAAACTGCTACACGTGTAAATATTGTAATAAATATGCCAGTGTGAATTAAGTTGTGAACAGAAATTGGGTAAAGTAGGTAATCAGTACCTATATTCGCTATTCCTTATACCAAATGGTTTCTATATAGAAAACGAAATACTTTAATTTTGGGGGTAAAGAGCCAAACCGTACAGATAAATTCAAAATATAAAAATAAATTTTATATAATACGTTATAGACTCAGTCGCACCATTATTCATTTGAGTGACAGATGAGATATCACCACCGTGTAGTCATTAAAATTTGATGCACACACCAAATATAGAATTTTATATAAATTTACTTCGTCAGCCATATATAACGTAGTAAGTACTCACATTACAGAGACACCGCACAGTATTAAACTGGTTTACCCGAACTTTTTTTTTTTTCTTGCTTTTTAACATCATTTTAGACGACGACAGTATCAAATTAGATTTATGTTGTATTTATTCCCTTACGATACTTTCTGCCTTTTATTATCAATTATGTGATGAAGAAAAAATGAGTAAAATGTGTAACCCTTGGGGCAATAAATAAACATACCGAAAATATATACCTTCTATTATGTTACTGGCAGCATACCGGCGAGGCATTGTAACAAATAAGAAAGAGAAAAAAAAAACGAAAAAAGAACATTTTATCAAAATATTTACGTTAACCCCGGAATACATGCAAAACAAAATTCACCTCTGCGTGAAACTTTTTCTTGTTTATTTTTTAACATAAAAAATGGGCTCGAACTTCGGGTCTCGAAGAAATGTTTTAATCAAAATTCATACATTTTTTTTTAAAAAAAAAATTCTGTTCCTACAGAAGTTAATTCACATTCCTGCCTGTTTCTTATTCTTTTCTTTTCTTTTTTTTTTCATAAGCTTTATATGTTTAAGCAGATTCACTTTGTATATAATATTGGCATTTGAATATATCGATATACACCATATAGAAATATCGACAAAACAAAATCAATGATTATGTGATTTTTGATATTTTTGATTTATCATCCCTTAAATCGTAATAATAATATTACATTTTAACATATTAAAAAATGATATATCATCGTATTTTTAATCAAAGTAAAAATCATGCCAAGCAATCCTTACAAATAAAATGTAAAATGTTTTAGTTGCATATCTGTTGAATGCAGCCGCAAGCGCAACCACATGATTAAAAGACAAATTTTAATTAAATGTGAAAAACTGTGATGGAGAAAATTGTATTGAATTCTTGTTAAATTTTTACAACAACAACAAAAAATGTACCTATATATAGTCCTTTATACATAATCAATATTACGTTAGTTGCTTAGTTTCATTCATTGATAATTTAAAATCAACATAATGTTCTGAACACTTCATCATCTATGTCATTTTATCCTATGATTTATTATTGATTCATTTTGTTGCTAAATTCTAGCATCTCATCTATCTAGGAAAAGAAAAAGAAGATGCCTGTTGAATGTCTAACCGTTAATCTATAAAATATTGAATGTAGTTTACAGTATGTATTATAATTATCAAGATTAATCAAAAATTTCATGGGGTTTCGGGTCTGATTAATAAATATTGAGGGTTCGCGTTATCTAAAGTTTTAGTTCTTGCAATATTTTTTATGGGTTCTCGGCACTTGCGAAATGTAAACAAATGAAAATCATTATTATGATCGCATATCTTTGAAGCACCTGACTGCAAATAAATGCGATTGTCTCTGTTATTTAAGTACTGATGCAAATGCCCTATCTTTTATGAACGAAATATTCAATTGAAATATTTCCCATTTATTATTGAATTTATCGCAACCCTCTTTCACAAATATTTCTGGGTCAAATAACATTTTGTTTGTTAATTTCATTTTGATGATATTTTCCAAAGTACGAAAAATTGATTTACATTCGATATTGTTAGAGTTGAATTAATACAGTTAACGATAATAAATCAATTAATGATTTTGTGTACGCAATAAAATTGAAGAGATTAATAACATAAATAAGTATACTGATTGTTGATTGATATTTTTATACGTAATTTAGTTATTGCGCAATTGTTAAATAATATTGTTTTTTTTTTCTCCAATTAATTGCTTTTTGGTTTTAGTGTTTTCACTCCTACTCAATTCGGTCGAATCCATTTCATTCTTGGATCATTTCATTCATTTCTCAAATATTAGTTTTTTTGTTTGTTTTTGTTTTTGTCGTTTATTCGCTTTTCTGCGTAATATTATTAAAAAATACTTTGCATAACATTTATTTTAAGCAATTCTTTAAAAAATGTAATATAAGAAAAATATTGCAAGAATATTTTTTACATCGAAATTACTAATAATATCACATAAGATCTAACCTAATGCTATAAAAAAAAATAACATTTCTCGAAATAATTTCTTATCCAGAAAATCAAGAAGTAAAAACGATGAACTTTTCCTATTACGTACATTTTATATTTGTGTGTTGAACAAAAAAAGTTTTTGGCCCGAAAATATGAATGGAAAACTACGACGTACATTAAAATATGAATTGTGTAAATAAATATCTTACGAATTTAATAGAAATAATACGTCACCATCATATATATATTTTCAAAATATATGTCTAGAGAGTTTTCTTTACAATGAAAGCTTTTTACTGTACAACATATATATATATATATATATGAATGTGAAGACATTGTCTTGTCTTGTCAAGTGAATATTGAACAAACAAACGAATTTACTATATACTTTTATATGGTTTGGTGGAGCACGGTATGTTTGCATATATATAGAATATGGAATATGTGAACATTGTACTTAATACGATAATAAAATACAATACTTGTTGTAGATGTTTTCGAGGTTTTCGTTAAAAAGAAGAAAAAAAAAATATTTGGGTCGTTTTTATGCTCAACCGAAATAAGAAAAATCAATACAAAAACCATGTACATGACATATTTTTCTTTATTTATTTATTTATTTCTTTTTTTTTTTGTTAACAAAAATGATTTCCATATATGTAGTGTAGTCTGCTTTTATTATTATTGTATTCTGATAAAAATAGTTTGGGATTAAATAGACAAATGTTATAAGGAGCCAATATTTGACCATATACCTATTTTTTTATTTATGAGGAGTTAAATTGGGTTTAATAGATTTTTCAAACAGTGCTAAGCGATAAAACATTTTTCTCTGTCAAAAAAATGTTTTAGCCATGTTTTAGGCATGATTGGCCGTGATTACTTTATATATAATATATTAGGTAGCACCAAATAGAATTTTATGTACATGCAAAATAACGAAAAATATTTGAAAATGTATGCTATCTAGCATACATCAAATAAACCGCTAATAATGTACTCTGTAAAATTTATGTTAAATTTTTCTATTCAATTTGCATATCCATCAAAGGAATATAAGCATTAAGCACAGTGGTGCATTTAATTGTATAATAAAATGTGTAGAAAATATTTTTGAACTTTTCACACCCATAAAATTCGTAAAAATAGATTTGAATCCTGTAAATGAAATGCAGCATTAACCGATATATAAAATGGCTGGTCATTTCCTCAACTATAATTTGGTTTCAATTAATATATGGAAAAGAGTCATTTTGAAAAGCTTCCAGACACTCAATGAAACGTGCTTAGGTTGACAAATTTTCAGCTAACTCACAAAAAAAAAAAAAAAAACTGTCTTTTTATGCTCTTCAATTTTTGGAATGGACATTTTTTTGTAAATTACCACAGTAAAATATTTTATTGAAAATGTTGGACATTTTTTTTTTTATTAAATATGTAGGTAGAGAATAAAAGCACGATTTTCTAACTGGTGTGCTGCAGAATGGATTTTTTTTTTTTGACTTTTGTCATTAGAGTTTAATAATCTCATGCATGTTGGCATACTTGATATGAGAAATTTTTTCAGTCTATCAAAAAAATTTTTATACGTTGCCTTCATACAAGTGAATTACTCGTGTATCATAACATTGACGGATTATAAAATATATTTAAAAGTAACATATTTTTAATTGATTGCCTT
>JAABKK020057413.1:0-10776 GCA_011634745.2 Catotricha subobsoleta
CCTCTTTAAGTAATTGTTACTATGAGGTAGTTTTCTACAGTAATTACTACGTTATAGTTACTAGCCATACTACTTATTGGTAATGTTACTCTATAGTAGTTTTGATGGCTACGGTAGACATTACTCACAAATTTTACTATTTGATAAAATTACTTTGCAGTAGTTATGATAGTAATCGCTAAGTAGCATCTACTCGCCAATATTACTATTTGGTAATAATTACCTTAAAGTAATAATATGAGGTTATGGCTACGTAGCTGCTTCTACTCAATATTACCAAATAGTAAATATTACTTTAAAGTAATTATAATTATTACCTCAAATATTACCAAGAATAACTTTAAAGTCATCGTTTTTGGTAGAAACTACGTAACAGCTACCTAAAATAAATAGCCATATCCATTAAAGTAAAATTTTATGAAAAATTTCTACTTGGGAATACTGATAAATACATTTATATATTGAATAAAATGAATTAGTGGAATAATGACAAGTAAATAATCAGAGGATGATGTTTTTAGGTATTATAAAAACTATATTGCATACTTTGATCGAATTCTTAAATAAAATTTTGACTATCAAAACAATGGCAATTTTTATAATACGCACATTAATTGGTTACTCCCCTGTACCGAATAAGTAATAAAACATATGTTACTTATAGGTTTTCAACACAAATTCCGATTCTGCGTCCAACGGTAGGCCAATCATCAAAATCCGTCCAGCCAATCTTGAGAAAATATCAAAAATGTAGTAACATAAAACACTTTGTTTTTTAAGCATGTGAAAGAATAAGTTTTCGTTTTTCTTTAGGTTGTACGGTACTTGTTATATTTACCAGCCCTACTAAACGACCGTTGGCAAGTTTATTCTGAACAGACTATAATTATTTTTAATTATAAAAAAAGTTTATTTTAAATCAATTTTGAGAAAATAAATTTTAAAAAAGGACATAATTTTTTTCATCCCTGCTATTTAATAATCAAATTTATTCATATTTATTCTCAATAAAGTTTATTTTACATATTTTATGTATTTTTATTTATTTCTCCATCCCATTCTGTTCGTTAAAATTTAAAATTTATTAAATTTGTTCTTTTCTTTTTATTGTTGGTCATTATAATAAGTTTTACCAAAATTATTTTTCTATTATTCTTCTGAATTGCGATGACAACGAAAATTAACTCGGACAGACGAGAAGAAACGTGAAAATTTAATTAAAAATTCATCAACAACAAATATATCATAAACATTTGTGGTATGCAGGATTTCGAATGACAGTAATTACTTTTAAATATTTTTTCAGTAAAGTAACCAATTTGTTAATATGGATTTTTTTTTAAATGTACCGTAGCACATTTTAATATTCATTCATCCACTTCTAATTGGTCTAAAATAAAATAAAGTAAAATAAAATAAAATAAACAACAATCGGACATCCTTAATATAATTAAATAAATAATTACTTATCGTTTTCATTGTTCTCTTCTAATTGCAATTGAACTTCAATTAAAATACATGAATTAAGGTAAAATATTTTGATTTGTTTATTTGCTTTTTATTTCTTTGTATTTTACAAATAAAAAAATCACAAAGCGTATTGCTTTATTTTGATTAAATAATAAATATAATAAAGTTAACGTGTGCTCTGAAAAGTAATATGTCGATAAAGGGGAGAAGTGTTGTATTGATTACAAATGTAAGGAGTATTGATGTCATATCGTCGTTGATCTGGCATTAGGTGCTATCTGTAAATGTCCCGAAATGCATAAGCAGATCGTTATACTTACACCCTTATGCATTTCATGACATTTGCAGATAGCACCTAATGCTTTTCATAACATTTGCAGATTAGCAACTAATCAACGACGATATGTAAACAACAACAGTTAAGTGAATGAATCAAAATGAATATATTGTCTAGATAAATTAGAAATTCTGAAAAACTGATAAAAATATAATATTTACTTTTAATATATTTTTCCTTTTTCTGCATACTTATGAAATTTATAGATAATATAGATGAGAGTGGTAAAATACCAGCCTTTTGGACATCTAAAAGAAACTGTTATACAAATACGTCCTAATGATTTACTGACATATGACATTGATATATGTGCGAACGTGAATGGGACGTATTCCATACTAATATGTGCCCAGAATTATATAAGTACAAAGGTTCTATTTTTTCAAACGTTGCGTAGAGAACATGTAGGTACAATCAATGGGTAAAAATGTATAAAGAATACTAATACGAGTTGAGCAACAGATTTTTCTTATTTAATTAATCAAAATGTTAATTAAAAAAAAACATAATTAAAAAAAGCAGAATAAAAAATTAGACCCGCATTGAAATTGATAGCTTTTTAAAAAAAATTCGAAGTTAAATGAAATTTTTTTTTTTTTTTTTTATAAAATAATATAAATATATGTATAAATCTTTATAGATTTTGATTTGCATCCATTGAGTTTGAGATGTTATTACATATTCTCAATGCAAAATATAACTACAGCTGCATATTTTCACTGACCTAAAAATAATATACAGAGCTATTCTATGAAATTAATTCACCACTTCGTTGTTGTTAAGTATCCATTAATTATATCTATTCATAATATTATGTTCATATATGGTAAGTACCTATCTATACTTAATTAAAACATTCTATTTATACAACAAAATATATAATTATACGCACGAAATAGTTGCTTAAATCTTTAATAAAGCCGTCTGCTCATTATTATTAAAATTCCAAGTAACAATAATAATGAAGATTTCTCACAGATTCGATGTAGAGACAAATTTATGATACAGGATACTTAGATATTATCGTCACTCATAATTTTAATAAATATGAGTAGATATAATTAATGATAAGTAAAACACATTATTATTGTAATAATAATAATAATATTAATGGTTAATTTACTGGAGTTCAGTAATATACTCAAAACTTTAAGTTATTTACTGACATAAGGGCTTTTTCATATTATAGCTAAATTCTAGTGGGAATGGCATGTAACTTGTAACATGTATAACGTATATTCCGAAATATAACTAAAATGGACTAAAGTCACATATGTGGCAAGTGGCAGTGTTGCATAATTGTACAGTAAATATTTCAACTTTCGGTTGCATTATATTAAAATAAAAAGTTAAAATAAATAGAATTTAAATATTTATTTAATAACCTGATAATATTTGACCGGTATTTGGGGGGAAGGGGCGGTTTTAAATTATCGATTCAATACGTGAACAAATTTTACCAACTCTTTTTTTTTTTTTTTGAATAACATTTTTCTTCATCTACAGATAAAACATTTTACTTGGAACTGAATGCAGAAAAAAAAATAAGGAAAATTGTAGATTTTTATACAGAAAGAAATAAACTAATACAAGTATGGTGATATATATTATATATTTATATAAATAAATTAAATAATGCTTCATATTGCATTTCTGTATTCTGATGAATGATGGATGTAATATTTTCATTTTTCAATATGCGAGTAGTCTGCCTTTGATAAAATATTCAATGAAAACAATATGGTTTTAGTTCATAACGAGGTTCATAATTACTTATATAGTTATGCGCTATGCCACTTAATAATTACAAACTTTTAACAAGCTTTTTTTTTTTAAAAAAAAAGAAAAAAAAACCTATTCAATATTACATTTATAATTATCAAGCTTGACGGTACAATATGCTAATGAAAATAAATATCCTACGAGTATTAGAAAACTTCAATGGCTGCGGCATTTTGTCTGCAAAAATCTTTTTTTTATAATCAAGTTAATTTAATTTTAGCGTTACCCATTCTCGTACTAAAAGTGATGGGTTTATTATGTTTAATGTTTGTCTATCGATTTTATAAATTTAACATGAAAAGTTAAAATACTCTCAACAAAGTTTTAGCAATGTTTGTATACGTTTTCTTTATGATGTAATATTTGAATTTGTTTCTGACTTTGTGAACATTATGATATGAATTTTAATATATCATAGTGCATTAATAACTCTGGGATTCTCTCAAAGTGTATTTAATTTTAAAATATTACAAATGACAAACATTTGGCTTCATTTCCAATGACAATAACCATTTCTATAAAATTTTATGATATTGCAATAACGAAAATATAGTACATCTACGACGAATAAATTATTGTTATTGTTTTGTTGTAAAACACACCCACATTACTTTTATATCAAATCTACCTAATGAAATTGGATATTTTCTTAATATAGAACACTTTCCGAGAATTAAATTTTATGCCTTCTAGTACTCCTGGCCAAATAAAGTATGTATCACAACTACTGAACGTATATTAAATTTCAAAATAGAAAAAAACAAGCTACTAATGGATTGGTACACAAATTCATTTTTATAAAGGAAAATATTCGGATGCCACTAGCACAGTCTGATAGGTTTTTTTTTACACAATTTAATGGTAAAAACGATTTTCCGCCAACACGTCCAAAATCTTATTTTATACATATATATTAGGGCGACCAGAAAAAAAAACTTTTTTTTTAATTTTTAGGATGCGACCCCCCAGAAAATATTTAATACCCATAAAAGTAAGATTGGCGAAATTTGAGATCAATTGATTCAGAAATGGCCAAGTTCAAAATCGGGACGTAGTTGAAGATAGCCCATATTTACATGGTGATGCATTAATCGATTAATATATAGCAAGGTCTTATCAAAGTTATTAAAGCTATGAGTTTTTAATTGAAATACATAAAATGACTGGTATGCTTAATATCTAACACTAAAATGAGTGAAAAAAAATGCATTTATAGATATTTATGGCGATTTTTAGGTTAAATTTGGTCAATTTTCCGATTAAGAGCTAATCGAAAAACATCCATACAATCCATACAATACAATTAAAATTATATCACTCTTTTTGGACGAGTTACTTGCGGCACTTTTACGCCGTTAAGGGGTTTTTGTCGGATATTAAGAATACTATTCGATTTAAGTGTTTCATTCATTTAATAACTTTGATAAGACCTTACTATATATAATGCATCAATATGTGAATATGGACAATTTTCAACTAACTTTTGATTTTGGACTTGGCCATTTTTATATCAATGGACCCCAATTTGGGCAAAATTATTTTTTTGGATATTAAATATTATGTGGGGGGTCTTGAAAATGAAAACATTTCCTTTTTTTCTAATATATATGTATTTTTTTACTTAATTTTTGAAAAAAAAACCAACTGTTCCAAAAGCTCAAGGTTAAAACCTATCTGTTTTGATGTCGACTTAATTCTGCGGCTAACGGTGGGTCAATCATTAAAATCCGTCTACTCAACCCTGAGAAAAAGATTGGTGAACTTGAGTACCTTTTTTTCTTTCATTTTTATTTTTTATTTTTTTTATTTTAATGAGTTTAACATTTGCAAAATATATGTTCTGTACCAAAATAGAAAAAAAAAAAATAAGAAAAGAAATTAAAAAAAAATTAAAAGAAAAGTTTACCATCCTTTTTCACTAAAAATTAAAAAAAAAATGAGATTTTGGACGTGTTGGAAGAAAACGGTTTTTACTATTAAATTGTATAAAAAAAACCTATCAGACAGTGCTAGTGGCATCCGAATTCCAACAATTTTTATCAAAATTGTTGGACTATGTAATTTATCTTTGTTATTTAACCGTTTAATTAATGATGTTTTTTTTTAATGTTATTGAGTACTGCGGTCTGATTTACTTATCGAACGTATTATAATTTATTTGTAGATAATGATATGATAGTCCAATCGATTGATTGTAAGAAGTCAATACATCAATACATATTATAATACACAAACTCATCTTTCTCTTATTATTAAAATCCATTGGACTATCATATCCATTATCTACAAATAAATTATAATACGTTCGATTAATAAATCACACCATAGTACTCAATAACATAACTTAAAAAAAAGACATCAATAATAATAATATGCCAATGGTTGAATTCAGAATTTTAAATATTTATGAACCACTCATATTTTCCGTTCTGTGAAATGGGAAACGATACGAGAATTTATTATGATAAAAGCAATTTTTCTTTTAAATATTAATTATTTATAATATATTCTATTCCATAGTCTTGGTGGAAAACCACAAATATATTTGTATATTCATACAAAAATAATTTTTTTTACACATTTTAAATAAATTTAGATTAATGATAAAGAAAAATGTAATCAAAGAAAATTCCTCTTTAAATATATTCTCATTTGATAGAAATTATTTAATTCGTAATTTTAATCTTAGAAAAGCTATTAAGTGACATTATTATTTGTACATACGTAATTAAATAGAATTTTAAATTTTCATTTTCTGCGATTTATTTATGCCTCTTCTATTCATGAGTAAATTTTTCACATATGGGTATTTGGATTTTTCGAAAAGTTAATCGCAGTACTGCGATCCAACCCCTAAATCCAATCCATTCGATTTTTGTTGTTTTATAATATTCAATTCATATGGAATTCTTCAACCATTTGTCATTTATATATTACTTACCATTTAGAAACAATATTTTCAATAAAATCTATGACCTAAAGCTGATTTTTTTTGTTTGTTATTCTTTTAAAATTTTGATGAATTAAATAATCTTGATTCCTTTTTATTTTAAATAAAAAATTATACAGATTTCCCAATAAAACGTATACACTTTATTGTTAATTTATTTTGGAAAATTATTAGTTCATAATAGCATTAAAAGATTTTTAAATAGCTTTTATGATATTGATATTTATATTATACATAGCAATTGAATTGTTACTTCATTTAAGTACTTTGTTGATAATTGTCTTAATTAATAATTCTTCAATGATAAGTATTTATTCAGCCAATACATTAATTCGTAATTCATAAATCTATATTTCTATTTCAAAATTTAACTTTGTGTGTAACTTGCCCTATATTATTATTTTGAAGAAGCAATATTAGCTATATATGAATGAATGAGTGAATATAATGTTTAAAGACAAGCTATTTATCTCTATAATTATTATTCTTGCCACCAACAAAATATGTTTATAATAAATGGTAAGCCATCTGCTAAAACTACCTATTTAAGTGTACAAAATATAAACGTGATTTTCAATATAAATCTTTAAATTTGTGAACCGCAGATGTTATTATGCGGTTAGTGATGTTAATGTTAATCTTTTACAACACACATTTACATGCTGTTATATGTTTCAGCATCGTTCAATTCTATGCAAAATTATGTGTATAATAAATGTAGATGAACCTAAACATATTATGGAATTAAGAAAATGTTACACCAAAAGATTTAATGTTGAGCTGCTTTTAATGCTCATAAATATTTCTAATAAATATTATAACTAAATGTTCTAGATAAATATCGTATATAAAAATCTTTATTCGTTAATCTAACTCAAATTTTGAACAAAAAGAAAATTATATTAGAAAAGGATTTCGAATAAGAATTACTAGGGTCAATGGTTCGCATTTGAATACAGTCAAGTAATAAAAAAAAAAAAACAAAAAACAAACAAACAATAAATATTTAATGTTTTAATGTTGAGAGTGGATATAGGTACACTTTTTTATGTTTTATCCATCGACCTTTAGTAGAATTTAAATAAAATATGATTTGATTGAGATTAAATATAAGCAATTCTACATAAGATGAATATGATTTTTGCTAGATATGCTTTTGGATGAATTGAATTGGTAGACATCGCATTAAACCTTATTTGATTGAAAAGTTTCGCGTAAAATATTAAATTTAAAAATGGTATAATAGCAAAGTAAATTTAATTCAATAAGGTAAAACATTTTACCATATAATAAATATTAATGCATTCATCTTAACTTAATCCCTATCTTGTTATAGGATTTGAACATTTCAAAACTAAAAATCATTTTCAAATTCCGAGTTTGAAATATAATTATAGGTATTTGCTTTTAATGGCAACACATATTTTCATGTACATTTTTTAGTAGTATGTTTTCCAAAAACCATAAATTTATCAACTTTTTCCGGATATAATTTTATTGGATTTACTTTATATCGAAAAAAGCAATTTAATAATTCCGCAAAATCATATAAATTTTTTATTGAAAATAGGAATATTGGTCAATTATGCGCTTTGGTCAATTGCTTATAAAATTTACTGGGTAACTCTGGGGTAACTATGTTATGTTTCGACTTCATTCTAACTAGTATTATATACATAATACTTACATGTTCGAAAAACCATTCAACTGATGGTTTATAGATTTAATGTCAAATGTTCCTTAGACTAAGTATTAAATATAATACTATTTTGAATAAGAGAAATTGTTTTTTTTTTTTCATAAATAATTAATGTGTCAAATAAATAAATGTTAACTAACTGATTTCTACTCATATTCCAAGAAATGACAAAATATGATAATATCTACGTTATATAAATATCCGGTTTCTTTCATTCAAATTCAAACCATACATTAATTATCATCCTTTTAAATAGTCAAAAAAAAAAATGTTTAATAATACGCTGCTCTAAAAATAAAAAAATGATTTCAAGTAAGAGTATGCTTGCTGTTATTATACTTTAGAAGTTCATGTTATTTCTTTTCTTAGTTAGAATGGAATAAAGTTACACATCTCTTCTTTTTTTTTTACTAAGTCCATATTTTCATTATGCCCTGTTAATATAGCCTCCTTATTGACAGAAATAGCAATGAAAAATTATGTTTTCGAGATTATATTTGTTATTTGATATAGTCTTTTATTTCTTCATTCATTTTACCCAAAATAAGTCGGTGTGGGTTTCTAATTTGCATAATAAAAAAATAAAACAATATTTAATATGCTGGCAAGTATTGGTAGAAAGCATGTCTTAAAGCTTGTATACAATTTTGTTTGTAAACGATTATTTCTTAAATAAATCTGCTGAAAGGCTTCACAAACAAAGAAAACCAACATATATACTTATTGTATAAAGCAAAATATTTATTGCACAAAGAAGCTTTCAACAAAACCTGAACGTTGACTTGAATATGTGAAATTAAAATGAATATATTTAAATATAACGTTTCCTATTGTTTTATTTTGAAAATAAATCTTTTAAATTACATGAACGAAGTAATTAGATAATAAATATTATTTTTCTAAGATATTTTCATCACGAACAGCACTTTACGTTTAAACTCAAATAATCTGTTAATGAAAATTCCGTAAAAAGTTTTAAAATTTTTGCCATTCAATGATGAAAACGGTAAGAAATTACTATTCATTATATTTGTGATAAATTTTAATAAAATTTGAAATTCAAATTGCATAAAATATCAGTTATTGTTTTTTGTGCAATTTAAATTACAAATTTTATTAAAATTTATCACAAAAATAATTTAGTTTAACAACAACACTGATCATTAATTCAAATTCATTAAACACGATTATTGTTATCCGTAACTTATAATATTTCAAAATATGAATTAACAACATTTCAATTTTAATTAATTATTTTTATTGCTCACGTGCCATAATAACTTCTAGAACTCTATTTGAATAATAATAGCCTTTCAGGGTGGTATGGTAAATAAAAATCCATGGATTTTTAGAGACAATATCTTGCACATTTTAATGAATCTTTGCTTTTCTTTTATTCAATTGTAATTCATGAAATCCGTAAATTTTTAATTAATCAAATTTAAAATTATTACCCTAAGTGCAATAATAATTTTCCTTTCTCAACTCTTACACCGAAACCGATGATTATATTAAATTTTTATTACAATTACTGTGTGTACATACACCAACAGGCCTATTAAATGGAAAAATGTTTTGGTAACAATAAACATGACTCAATAAATTTTCAAACCAAATTACTATTTCACTCTTAACTTAGATTATTTTGAATTAGCACTGTCATTTATAATAAAATTAAAATCGATTGTCGAGTCGATTGCCTACCAGTTTAATCATTTTTTATTCAGAGAAGATTGCACTACCCAACTAACATATGATGATTTTTTAAGTGACAAATTTTAAATGTCACTAAAAATTGGTGACAAATAAGTTATTGGCACTAAAAAATTTCACTTTGCGGTGACAACCTTGACGTCAGAAGGTGACATATATAAAGAGTAACTTTCACTTTAAATTGAATATAACTTTATATTGTTGACAATTTTAGCGGCAGGAAAGTTCCACAATCACTATAAAAGTTAACTACAAAGTGCCACAAAAAATATCACTTTATGGTGATTTTTATTGGTGACAAACATGTTGTTGTCACTTATAAATGTCACTATGAAGCAGAGATGATGTTGTTTTTGTTTTTTTAATTGTTTTTTATTGTTTTTTATTGTTTTTAATGTTATCATTGTTTTTTTATTCTTTTTTAACCAGAACTAAGTAAATAGCAACACACAATGATATATTCCACTGTCTTAGTGTATACTGTCAGATGTAACTGTGACAGTGATTCATTTAATATATTTAAATATCTATTCTTACAGAAATAATTTTAATGAAATATATTTTTTATGAATAAAATTTGACATTTAAAAAACTGCTGGAGGACAAACATTGTTATTCCTGCTCGCTTTCTTTAGGCTTTTTCTGAGGATTCGTTAGACGAATGTTGATGATTGAGCCACCGTTAGACGCAGAATAGAAATGTATTTAAAATATATGTACAGTAGACTCAAAAATTGGATGGTAAATGTTTACATGTGTCAAAGCGAGAAAGAACATATAAATACTGAATGAGTGAAGAGTTTATCTTTTACCATCCAATTTTTG
>JAABKK020057415.1:0-10772 GCA_011634745.2 Catotricha subobsoleta
ACTTTAGTAGTATTGTACAAATTGTATTCTATCGCTATCAAGAGCAGAAAAAATATGTAAAAAGAACACAACTATAGCTTACTAAAGTATTTTAACTTTTAACACTTTCGCATTGTTTCAATTAAATAAAAATAAATTTAATTCAAAAATTCAAATAATTCAAATAATTCATGTATTAATTCAAAAAATTCAAATCATTCCGAATTTTTTGAAATTAAGTTGAATTTTTCTCCACCCTGATTGTGTAGTTCAAAAGTCAACCACTAGTAGCAACTCCTTTGTTGCAGAACGCGAATAACTTTGCAATTTAACTTTGACGATGCTCACGTGATCACGTCAAAATCGTAAATTTAATGGTTTACAATGCAACGCATGACATTGACTTTTATTTTTTTTTTATTTTTCCCTCTCAATAGAAAAAATAAAAAACAACAAAATACGTTGCATTGTAATTTTGGTGCGTGATCACAGATTTCATTTTGCAAAGTTATCGTGGTAATACTATAATCTATATCTATACTTTGATTAGAATATTACCCTGTTGAATTTGCTATATGTTTGTTTTGGCATAGCCGCTAGCCAGCGTTATTATAAATTTATATGGAATAAATCGGTTCATCATCGCTAACAACCCACTGAAAAAAGCACCGATGAATAACCCATGAAAACCGTATTATCTTATGCATGTAAAATATCATACCGTATGCATTACAATTGAATGAAAGTGTCCGTGATGGTAAGGTATAGAGTTGTTTAGTTAGCCTGACACCCAGCGGTCATATGTTATTCTCTGAGATTAAAAATCTCTCGCCACAATGTGATACATACATTACAAATAGATGGCGAATTTGAAAATTAATCTGTTTCCACCATAAATACTAAACATTTCGTGTTAACGTAATAACATTGTTTTTATGTCAATGTCACATATTTTTGTTGTTGATAATGGTGAAAACAGATTAAATATATTCTGTTAAAGCGACATCTACATTTCACAATGCTATTTTTGGTGAATATTTTAAAATCTCAGAGGTAATTAAACAACTCTATACTAATTTCTTCACTTTCGTATTAAATATTTATTCAATTTTTTTATTGATTTAATGACGACAATTTAAAAATACATTAAACAATAAATCAGTTATCATTAATTTAATACATTAAACAATAAATCAGTTATGATGCAGATTGCAAGTGATGTAACATATCGGTATCATATATTCTTCTCATTAATTTGAAGAGATATATGATACGGAAAGATACCATACCATTCATGGGTGTTGAATTTTACAGTGGGAACACATATTGATAGACATATGTCAATGATATTTATTTTCGCCATTATTTTCGCCCATGCTTGTGTACACACACATATTAAAACAGTACAAATGAACACTCAAAATTGACTTTCTACATTTAAGTATTTAGTTACTAAAATGGTGTCTGTGTAACAGAATACAAAAATAAAAAGTTTTGAAGCTAAACATTGTTAAATTTGTAAGTAAATATTCTTTTTTAATCGTGTTTAGTATATTTAAAAAGTATTACATAGCTTTGCATTTTATATTTACTTAATAAACAATAGCTTTTATTGTGTTAGAAAAGTTAAACATATGCTTCAAACATAATAAACGCAGTATTATTACGAATGTGTTGACGACTACAATTTCTTTGCAGATAAATTTTGGTCTGGTTAATTAAAAATATTGGGTTCAGTTTGCCTGTACTGGCGTGTACGAGCTAAAAAGTAATTCGACAATATATAAACAATATAAACACTTGTAAAATGTCAGATTCGGAAGCAAGTAATATGTCTGATAGTGGATCAGACGCTCGTAGTGACGTTTCCAATCGGTCAAGAAGAAGCGCACGATCAAATAGGTTCGTTTTTTTTTTCATTCTTTAGTTTTAAAATAAAAACTACTATACTATTTATTTGTTAATTATTAATTTCTTTTTTTAATTAAAAATGTTAAAGGTCACAATCACGTTCGCGTTCACGTTCAGCATCACGATCAGTATCTCGTTCGAGGTCTCGTTCAGGATCAGCTGGTTCAGGTAATAACATCTAATCAAAAATTTTATTGCAATAAAAATGATATAATAAAAATTTGTATATAAAAGGATCTGGATCAGATGTACAAAATCGGCGTAGATCACGTTCACATTCTCGTGAAGAAGAAGTAGAAGATGAGGAAGAACCAGAGGGAGAAGATTTAGATTCAGATGAATATGATGAAGAAGATGAAGATAATGATCGTCCAAAGAAAAAGAAAAAGAAAGAAAGATTTGGTGGTTTTATTATTGACGAAGCTGAAGTTGATGATGAAGTAGATGAAGACGAAGAGTGGGAAGATGGGGCAAATGAAATCGGTATTGTTAATGAAGTTGATGAGCTAGGTCCGACAGCCCGCGAAATTGAAATTCGCCGAAGAGGAAATCTTTGGGAGTAGGTTTTATTGAATTTAAATGTATCTAATTTGTACGATCTAACTTTTTTTGGTTTTTGTTTATAGCACGCAAAAGGAAGATGAAATCGAAGAATATCTACGTAAGCGTTATGCTGATGAATCTGTTGCTAGGCGTCACTTTGGTGATGGAGGTGAAGAAATGTCTGATGAAATTACCCAGCAAACTTTATTACCCGCCATTAAGTATGTTTTATTAACGAGTTTTATTTGCTGTTTTGTTTTTCTAATTAAATCATTTTAGAGATCCAAATTTGTGGATGGTCAAATGCCGCATTGGTGAAGAAAAATCAACAGTTTTATTATTGATGCGTAAATTTCTAACTTATCAAAATACTGATGAGCCATTACAAATCAAGTCAATAGTTGCACCAGAAGGTGTTAAAGGATACATATATGTTGAAGCATATAAACAAACACATGTCAAAGCTGCTATCAATAATGTTGGTAATTTACGCTTAGGTCAATGGAAGCAAGAAATGGTACCAATTAAAGAAATGACCGATGTATTAAAAGTAGTTAAAGAACAAACTGGGTTAAAGCCAAAACAATGGGTTCGATTGAGGCGTAGTCAATATAAAGATGATATTGCACAAGTGGATTATGTCGATTTGGCCCAAAATCAAGTTCATTTAAAACTACTACCACGTATTGATTACACAAGACTTCGTGGAGCATTACGAACAAATCAATCTGATACAGATGGTAATAAACGTAAAGCTAAACGTAGGCCACCAGCTAAACCATTTGATCCAGAGGCTATACGGTAAGAATATTTATTCATATTTAATTTATTACTTTTTTATTAAGATTGTGAAATAGACCAGTTCTTAAGCAACATGTGTGTTATTTTTCTTTTGTTCTTTCACATCTCTGTTGTAAATAAAAATATTATATTATATCAATTATTGTAGAGCGATTGGTGGCGAAGTTACATCCGATGGTGACTTTTTAATTTTTGAGGGAAATCGTTATTCAAGGAAAGGATTTTTATATAAAAACTTTATAATGTCAGCGATTTTATCAGAAGGTGTAAAGCCAACACTCGCTGAATTGGAACGTTTTGAAGAGCAACCAGAAGGTATATGGATTAAATAAATATTATTTAAAGAGCAAAGTTTTTAATGTTTCAATTATTTTGACAGAAATAAACATAGAATTGACTGTAGCGGCTAAAGAGGATCCAACATCAACACATTCATTCTCAATGGGTGACAATGTTGAAGTATGTATTGGGGATTTAGAAAATTTGCAAGCAAAAATTATTGCTATTGATGGTTACATGATAACCGTTATGCCAAAACATGAAGAATTAAAAGATCCATTAATATTCAAAGCAAATGAATTGCGTAAATACTTCAAAACTGGTGATCATGCTAAGGTATTGGCTGGTCGCTATGAAGGTGAAACTGGTCTTATAGTACGTGTTGAGCCTACAAGAGTTGTACTTGTATCTGATTTGACAATGCACGAATTAGAGGTATTACCACGTGATTTACAATTGTGTACCGATATGGCAACTGGTGTAGATTCATTAGGACAATTTCAATGGGGTGATTTGGTACAATTGGAGTTAGTGTCAATATTAAATTTTAATATATTTTTCTTTTATTAATTCATGATTTTGATTTACATTTTAGTGCTCAAACAGTTGGTGTTATTGTGCGATTGGAACGAGAAAACTTCCATGTACTTGGTATGCATGGCAAAGTGATTGAATGTAAACCGACCGCTCTTCAAAAACGACGGGAAAATCGAAATACTATTGCACTTGATTCTGAACAAAATCAAATACGTCGAAGAGATATAGTCAAAGTGTTAGAAGGTCCACATGCTGGACGTGACGGGGAAATAAAACATTTGTATCGTAATTTGGCATTTTTACATTCACGTATGTATACCGAAAATGGTGGTATATTTGTTTGCAAAACAAGACATTTAAAATTAGCTGGTGGTAATAAAAATGCAGCAAATGGTATGGGTGCCATGGGTGTTCTAGGATTTATGTCGCCACGTATTCAATCGCCAATGCATCCAGGTGGTGGTGGTCGTGGCAGAGGTGGTGGTATGCGTGGAAGAGGAGGAGGTCATGGTGGACGTGGCGGAATATCGCGTGATCGAGAAATTCTTGGCAAAAGTATAAAAATTACTGGTGGCTCCTATAAGGGAGCTGTTGGCATTGTAAAAGATGCAACCGAAGCCACAGCTCGTGTCGAACTGCATTCATCATGTCAAACTATTTCTGTGGATCGTAATCATATTGCTGTTGTTGGAGCTCCAGCTAAAGATGGAAGCATTACAGTTTACGGTCGCACTCCATCACGTACACCAGGCTATGGTTCGCAAACACCAGTTTACATTGGATCTAAGACTCCATTACTTGGAAGTGCTACTCCGCAATATGATTCAGGAAGTCGTACTCCTCATGGCTCAATGACTCCATCACATGATGGTAGTATGACACCGAGACAAGGTGCATGGGATCCAACCAGCAGCACGCCAGCTCGTAGCACTGACTATGATTATAGCATTGAAGATCCTTCACCCAGTCCAGGTTACAATCCAAGCACACCTGGAACGGGATTCCAAATGGGCACTCCATTCGCACCTCATACACCGGGAAATATGTATGGTTCAGATCAAGGTTTCAGTCCATATCAACAGAGTCCTAGTCCAAGTCCATCACCATATCAAATGGGACATATGGAAACCCCATCACCGACTGCATATTCACCAAATACACCAGGCGTTGCACCATTCTCACCATATAATCCACAAACACCTGGCTCAAGTTTAGATTCACAACTTGGCGATTGGTGTACTACAGATATTCATGTTCGAATTCGATCCCACATGGACTCTGCATTGGTTGGCCAAAACGGAGTTATTCGCACTGTAAACAATCTAATGTGTTCTGTTTATTTACCAGTCGAAGATCGTAGTGTTTCTGTAGAAAGTGATCAATTGGAACCGGTTCAACCAAATGTTGGTGATGAATTCAAAGTTATTATGGGTGAAGATCGTGAAGCGGTCGGAGTGATTATCTCAATTGATGGAGTCAAAGCAATTTGTAATCTTAATAACATGACCACTTATAAATCCCTAAAAGAGTTATGTAAAATCTAATATAATTTTTAAAATATCAAATTAAAATGAAACAACACCTATTGTTTTACTACTACAAAATGAAAAAGTTTTGATATTAGTTTTCAGAAAATCTGTACGAACTTAAAAATTTATAATATTGCAAAAAGTTTTAATAATTTTAAAATTAAAGCATTTTGCCGTAGAAAAAGTTGTTGCTTCATTTAAATTAATTAGTAAAAAAAAATACGATTATATTAAATAGTGGCATAAGTAATATCTTAGTTTTTATTTTCTTTTTATTTTATTCTTGTAATTATTCATCGAAAATAAAATATTTTGGCTTATAGGTAATATGAATTAAATAAGAATATTTTTACCTTTTTGAAGTTTCTTTTAATAGCAATTTTGTATCGTGCTAACATTTTAATCTTCGGTAAGTAGAATTTGAAAACAAATATGTAGAATAAATTGAATATTTTATTTAAATACCGAGTAGACTATAATTAATAAATATGTTTTGTTATAATTATTAAAAATTCTTTTATTTATAAATATGTACTTTTAATTAGTTTAAAAAAAATAGCCATAAATTCAGTAACAATTTGTTACTAACAAAAATTTTAATTTTATATGAAATAAATATTAATTTAAATGCCGCGGTATGTAAAAAAAAAACGATGTCTTTGAATGGATATGTTTTGTTCATTTACGCTTGACATTTGTTTTTCTTTTTCATTGTCATTTTGTAATACTTAACTCAAAGTAGATCAAAACAAATATTTGTAGTGTAGTGTTTGTATAGTAAGTTTTATATAATTTCATTTTTTTTTTTTAATAAAGTAAGTACATATTTACATTTGCTATATGATTATTAATTTCATAGTATTCTAATAAAATCTGATTAAATCATATTGTATGCATCAATATTGAAGGTCAAATAGGTACGTTATAACTCATTAAAATATGTTTTTTTTTTCTATTTATTTTTATTAATAAAATCTCCCTTGGTAAATTTGGATAGTCGTTTATATTATTTAGGCGTAGTATGAAAGCACAAAAGCTTTTTTATTTTTAATATGACGAAAATATTTTCTATTTACTATATCAGTAATGAGACCATTGGCAGAACAAGGTTATAAGCCACATATGGTTGATTTCGAGATAAACGCGATTTAAAGATATCGTGAAATCACACTAGAGTATTAATCCATTACATAGAAAAACGATGCAACGCATACAAAAATCATTCATAACCGACTCTTACACTTAGTTTTCGGGGCGCAACTTTTTATCATACGTTGTCACCATAATACAATCCGCAATGAATACATTCATTGTACATATCATGCATTGTTATCCCCCCATAAAAATACTTTGTGCATAAATTCAATATTTTTACACTATTTTTTTTTTTATGAGGGTGACAATGTATGGAAAAAAGTTTGCTTAGTAGTAATAGATTCGAAGGCATTGAAATCATGTTGTAATTGCCAATTGAGTGTTCAATAAATCACAGAATTTCTTAGAATCCAAATGAATATGAAAAATAAAATGTCTTTATTTCATGACTTTATAGTTTATACAATATTTAACAAAATATATTTTATATACAACATAACGAAATCAACAACAATTTGAATGAAATTTGAGAAAAAAAAGCAAATTAATCTGAATCAGAATCATTTGAGCTATCTCCAAATGCTCTGGATAAAGCATACGCGCCTAACCCAATACCACCAATACCCGCTGCATATTTTAAGGCATTATTACTCTTTTTCTTTTGCTGAATATATATGGGGGGTTGTTGTTGTTGCTGTTGAAATTGTGGTTGTTGTTGATATTGTTGATATTGTTGATATTGTTGATATTGTTGAGGCTGTTGAGGCTGTTGACCATAATATTGAGCCTAAGTAAGTAAAAAAAATGTTAACAGTTTTATTTTTCGCACAAAAAGCTAACAATTAAAATACAAAAAGCTTCACAATTTAATAATTAAAGTAATATTTTTACCACTAATTGTTCAATTGGTCTTGTGATGGACCCTATGCGAGAAACTATACATTTTTAATGCAAACAGACTAAAAGCTAGAAAGAAAGCTATGAACTGATATTTTGAATCTGGTATCTCAGACAAATAAAACGTTGAACAATATAAAAATATGCAGATTTCAATCACAAAATTAACAAAGCATTACGATCCAAACAATACCTTAAATAAATATATTATTGAAATTCTTTTTTCAAGAATACCGTATAGGGTGCAGCTGGCCCAGAGGGTGCAGAGGCGCCGTGAACAGGTCCATAATAGGAGTTATCTAAAATTTGTTTAAAATCAGAAACTGTTCGCAATTTTACTATATTTTATATTGTCTATCAGACTTACTTGGAGGAGCATACGGCTGTGATTGCAGTCCAGGATAAGGTGATGAATGATATGGTGGTGGTGGTTGTGTATGTCCTCCATACGGTGGTATCGGCATAATTGGAGCTGGAATTATAGATGGTGTTTGTTGATATAACATCGGTGGCGCTGATGGGCCATCTCCTTCAAGCACCATAGAATGAATTGTAGTATCACCATGAACATACACAAATTGAGCACGATGCAATGGAATACGGTGTTTAAATTCGCAAAAATGTGTACCATTTATAGCAATCTGTTGGTATCAACAAAACATTTTATTTTTTTAAATTTTATATATGTAATTTGAAAGTTATATTAATTTTACTTTAAATGACGATGATTCCGCTAAAATGAGTATTTCGTAATATGTGCCAAAATTAATTGGACATCCACCATATCGCTCTTCGGCCCCATAACTTTGGCGTTCAAAATGATTTCGTACAATAACTTGATCTTTTGGACGTACACTTATATGCAAATTTACATCATCAGATGGTTGAATGGCAGGACCCGTTTGTATATTTATGACAAATCTGTAATTTAAATAAGTATGTTATTTTATAAAAAAAAAAAAATATACAAAAGATACAAAATGCAGCTGCGCAAAGAATCTACGTTGCATATATTCAAACAGTACAGTTTATTCTACATAGCTTAGCTTAGATACGTTTTTTTATTTTTTTTTAACAAATTTATGTTTCAAGTTTACGTAAAAGGGTTAAGTAAATTAACATTAAAATATATTTTATTGACAGCCATTTAAATTGAAAAACGCAAAAAAAATGTATCATATATCTATTTATTTACTATCGCAATAATTAAGCAAATTATTCAATTTGTTGTGTAATTATTCTGACTAATTGCGTACCGAGATTGTAAGTACACTAACTTCAATTGCAATGAATCATACATTTTCTCTTATTAATATTATATCGCGTCACGTCGCAAGCTCGGCAGTATTACAAAAATCACTGATAAAAATATTTTTCATATTACAATGAACACAATGAACTTATCAATTCAAAATAAATTTTGAATATTTATTTGTAGAAATATTTTTCAAAGCAAATATTCCAAAATTAGTGCTATACTAACCTGTCTGAATGAGACTTCATTTGTCCTTTAATCCGAACCATAGTTCCATGTCGCAAACCACCGGGAATTTGTGCTAAATAAGGTACAACCTACATAAAATGATTTTAATTTAATTAATTATAATTGTAAATTATTACTACTTAAGTAAGTGTTTGAGAGAGAGTTTTAACTTACTGGATTGTAAGCAGGTAAAGTTGCCATTTCTTTTAAATCTTCTTTAAATTAATATAAAATATTATAACAAACAATTTCAGTCACTTAATATACTTAAGATATTTTAAATAATTGTCTATGAACTGTTCGGTGCTGCTTTTATATAACTTTAACAAAAAATATCAAAATTACTTGAATTATATTGTTTTTCTCTGCGTTCTATAATTTTATTTTATCTTATCACAAAACAGAACAGCATTATCTTTTATTTCAAATAATTATTATTGTGGTAACTTGTTTAGTTAAATTCGTAACCGAATATAATGTGCCGATGTACAATTGTACATACTCCTATAAATTGAATATAATAACTATAGTAATGTAGCGCTAAATGGATTTGAGTCAGCTATTTTTTTTAAAACTATTACACATTCATAACCAATATTATTATTTATTTGTATTTGAGTGTGTTTTTACTGATATTTTTTTTTCTTCCTATAACTAAATATCTGAGGTTGCAGACAACTAAATACTTACAAATAGAAAATAAATCTTTGACTGGGGTGCTTTCCAAAATGTAATAATTGTTATATATATATATATATATATATAAACATTGTGTCACTTTTATTACGTTTCAAAACTCATGGTTTGTTAAACCTATAACTAGGGTTGCGGCCGATACTGTATGTGCAAGTAAATAGCCTTTCACTCTAACTTTTTTCGTAATTCGTGATTTGACAGTAGTTATTGCTTTTTTGTAGTGGTTACACTATATAAAATTAAAGAATTTACATATACTAAGTATACCAAAGTATACAATAAGTAGAACGAATCCGCCCATTTTCTATTGCTCTCGGTGAAACCATTTCTTAGTTCAATTTGGACACGAGAGTGTCACTAGTTTCATTTTATTTACAAATAAAAGCGACACATCGACTAATTTATGTACAAATTCGCCTATGTCTTTACGACTAGATGGCGCTGAAAACATGACTTAAGCGCTGTCATAGTGTACAATTTTTTAATTTTTTTAAAAAAATTGTACCAACTGACAGCGCTTAATTACTTTTTTTTTGTTCCACCAGTTGTCGCACACTTCGCGAGTAGGCGAATAGAATTAAAAATCCATTTTTAGTTTTAGCTTCACCAAAATAAGAGAGTCACTTCACTCTACTTTTTTTACCATAGTTCAAGTATATAAGGTTGGCCATTCGGCTGACGCGTTTTAGTATATTTCACGCATGTGACATACAAAATGACAAAGAATGTCATTTTACACCATCTGCGCATGCGCAATATCCCACCGTGACACCGTAAATGTCATTCTGTAATGTAAATTTGCGCATGCGCAATAGCTAATCTGCGCAATGGCCAACCTTGTATAATTGAACTGTGCTTTTGTACGTATAAGTACTTTCGTATCAACGATATATGTATAACAGTATCGGTATTATATTTGTTGATACTCTTTTTTCGATACATTAGATGAAAGAAAAAAAAAAAAAATGTGTAAGTATTCACTGTACAATTAAACCAAATGTTTTTGCAAATGTGTTTTGTGC
>JAABKK020057417.1:0-10770 GCA_011634745.2 Catotricha subobsoleta
ATAATAATAATAATTATAATAAAATAATTAATAATAAGAATTAATAAATAGCCCAAATGCAAAAACAATTTGATTGATTTTGTTCATAACTTTAAAAAAAATGAAACTTAAAAAAATAATTATGAACACAATTTGAATTTAAAATTAAAATACTATAATTTTATAAACATTTTTTCATTTTTTTTTCTTCTTTCATTTCTGAATATTTAAGATCATTTAACGTTTTTTATTTTTCATCATCTTAAAGTTTATGCGTTAAATATTAAAATTAATTGAAAAGAAATAAAAATTAGATAAATAATTACTTACAAAAAATATATTTTGGAAAAATAAAAAACGAAATGAAATTATAGTTCAATGCTGTTCAAATTGTCTTGACAATTGTTTTGTCGCTTACACACACATCTATTATTAATTAATATTAAAGACCTTATTGCTTAATTTCTTAAGTTTTTGAAAAGAAGTTTTTTGTGTCAATCTTTCTTTTTTTTTTAAGCTAAAGCTACTTAAAATTTAGCGATAACAAAAATGAAATTGTTTACTTTTATGCTAATAAACGTGTATCGAGCAGACTCCTCAGCAGTAAAGTAAGAGTAAAGAGTAAACTTTCGGGAATATACTATTTGTTGGTGTCATGATTACAACAAACAAGTTTTTTTGTGTCTAATAATTTTTTTTTAAAGATTTCTATACACTTTGCGGCTTTCACGTTACTATAATTTTTCCGAACTAGCAAGCAGTGTATTCTGGTTAAGAAGGCTTGTTAATTTTATTGATGAATATTTAAATTTATACGTACTTTCTCTTTGAAAATTTAATGATGATAAATTTCAAATATGTTCTTTTTCTCTTTAGAAGCCTCACATTTAAATCCAATTTCATTAATGTTTGGTCTGATTTAAATAGCTATAACTGTAGTCAATTTATTCATAATTAAATTAAGAGCATTTTGTGGACAAATTTATTTTCTCAATAGTTTTTTTTGTTGTTGTATATATTCAATTATTATTTATATTTTATGTTTCAATTCTTTAAATATATAGAAAATCGTTTAAGAAATGAATTTCTCTTAATTTAATTATAAATACATGACAAATATTAATATTTAATAATTATATAATTATTTTGATATAAATTTACTATTTTTTTTATGTGGCCATTATGTGTTCATTTATGTGCGAAAAAAGAATAAAAAAAAAATATATCATATTAATTGGACAAATATGGTTAATTTGGGTGTGTGTACACAGTGTGTCAGTAAAATGATAGGAAAACTATAATATGTCCAATACCAATACCATGATGCACAACTTTGGCAATAAATAAAAGATATTCTATCTAATACTGAATAATACACTTACACTTACAATGAATGCAAAGCAATTTCAGTATAACTTTCTGTCCATAATTTCAATATAACTACGATTCTGGATAGTTAATTGTTGCATAAATATTATTTCCAAATAAACACATAATTCCAATAATAATATTCATAGATAATGTTATAATTATTATTTAATTTGTTATTATTAACATTTATAGATATTAATTACCATGTGCCTAACCAATATTTATATCTTATTATATTATGTAAAGTATGCATCGATATTTCATTTAATTATTTAATAATATTAATTTAAAAGATTTACGTGTATTTTAGTTTTATTCAGAATGAAAACTACAAAACCATAAGTACGAAAATAGTAAACATTATTTTGTTGAAAATTAATTATTTAAGGAATTTATGTTATTGGAGATTCATTGATTTGTCAATGATAAGGATAAATAGTAATTACCAGAGTAAAAACGCGAAAACAGTGGATATTATAGTTCAACTCAAAATGATGGCATTTAATTAAAACATTAATAAAATAAAAATAAAAAACTTAGAAGAAATGTGTTTTACATTTAAACAAAAACAATATATAAAAATTAAAAAAATTTGATCAGTCATTGTCAAAATAAATGTTTATGACTCCAAGGTTTCAAAATCTTTGTACGTTTAGCTGTGCAACGATATATATATAAATAGAGCGACATTGAAGAAAAAATATTGTTATAGCCCAGAATGGGAAGGGAGAAGAACGCAGTCACAAAAAAGAAATATTTATATATTAATAATAATATTGGCACAATACACTGTTACATTTATTAATATGAATGAATATCGTATTAAGATTTAAATATGTTTTTTTTTCTTAATTTCTAATTACTATAAAGATATGATAATAATTAAACACAATTACATAATACATTTTTAATTAAAATAAAATCTGCATTATTGATTGCCAGGATTGCTACTATCGAATATATGATCATTTAGACATTTGCTGATATTTTCTATTCCCACAATCTCATATTTATTTAATCGGCTATTTTTCATAATGAATGTGAATGGAAATAAACCACAACCATATTAATTTAAATATTGATCAGTTAATAATGCAGATTAAATAATTAATTCAAATTAATGATCATGATCATAAATATAAATCGAATATTCATAAATAGATATTTTTTATCAAATAACATTTTCATTTATATTTTATATAATTATGTTCATAATTATGTTTAGTTCACAAATTGTTGGTTGATTGTTTTCACGGTTCGTGATTATATCATTTTTCTTGTATTTTTAGTGTAAAAATAAAATATTAATTCTTTTTTTTTCATATTAACGAATAATTTGTGAACCTAAATCTATAATAAATATAGTTTCTTAATTTTTTGTTTTCTGTTGTGTATTTTTTTTTTTTTTTAGTTATTAGGTAAATGGTAAGTAATAATTAAATGAAATTAAATTGAAATTAATTTAAGATTGAAAAATTAAATGTGAATATGCAGAAATACATAAAATTGGATGAACGTTTTCAAACGATAATTTTTATTACTATTACATACTGTTAAGTTCCACGTTACACATATCAAAATAAATGAAATTAAAAAAAAGCAATAGATAAGCATAAAGTGCGCACTTCGCCACAGACTCGATATATTTTCATTTAGCATTTCTGTATTATCCAATCTTATCCCTATATACGTAATGATTCGCTCTCTCATTATTGAGTCAATTAAATTTTTCAACCATTAAATTAATTTTTATTCATTTTCTTTTTTGAAAATAATTTTTTTTTTTTTTTTTGAAATACCGCATGTTATATAAAAGAAATCAGAAAAGAAATCATATTTTTCCATATTTGATTTTTTAATTTATTTTTATTTATTTATTTTTTTATTTTCATTATACCTAATTATAGTTCTTATGATGATGTATTTTCCAATGAAATTATATCATTTTAGCAAATTTGTTATGTTGCTCAGCCTGTCTCAAAAATATAATCAATGTCTTTCGAACATTTTAAAACTTAAAACAAAAAAAAAATGATTAATTTAATATGCAACATTATTTTATTGACTTATAACTTAGAGAAAAAAATACAAACAAATAGCTTTGGTTAAACGTTTCTAAGTCTTATCAAATTAATATTTTTTAGAACTATTTGTTTCATGACAATATGAAACGAAATAACAGCAAATCTATGCCATTTATAAAACTAATAAAAGCAATATAATCAAAAAAACAAAGGATATTCAATAATTAATAGCTATAAAAAATTTAACTATATTTATAACAATGTTTGGATTTATTTATTTATATTATTTTTTTTTCTTATTTTTCATTTAAATATTGTATTGTAGGTAGTCAAAAAATAATTTTAGTCTAACTTCATTTTTATTGCAAATTGACTTTTCATTTCATTTTCTTAACGCTCTATTTCTTTAAATTATATTATTTATGTTGGAGCGGCTTGGTGTATTTGTTTGTTTATCCAATTTTATTTCATTTCATTTTTTTTCTTGTACTCATTTATTATGCTGAAATCATATGGTTAAAACAATTATGATGAACTTTTAATTATTAATTAAAAAAATCAAGTATTGGCTTAGCAAATTTTTTCTTCTTTAATTTTATATTATTTATAAAAATTAAAGCATATATTTTGTGAAACATTAGATTTAGAAAGAAGCTAATTAAGCTTACATCTTACTTCGTCCGCTCCTTTGAATTACGATAGAAATTTCTTTACTTATTCATAGTATTATTTAAAATAGGTTTAATACTCTGCGATTTTGATTTATTAACATTGTCCAAACCTAACTCACTAAGTGCTTGTAATGCATTCATTGCGGCTTGATCTTTTGATGATTCACAACTATTACCAGAACCATGAAACATTTGTGGTGGCTCCGTATTTAATGAAACCAATGTCAAGTAATCATTATGATTGCCTTTTGGAAAATCACTAAAGTGAACCTTTCAAAAGAAAAGAAAAGAAAAATAAAGTTTAGAAAAAAAAAAAAATAAACCAAAAAAATTAAGTAAGGAAAGAAAAAATTACCTCAAATTTTAATAGACCTGCTAAATACATTAATTGATCGGTGGGACGAATACCTCTTTCTTGACTGGTACTACCACTATCGATACCGTTGTTTGCTTGCTCGGAATTTTGTGACAATAATTGTTGACACGACTGTGGCTTTGTTTGATCCAAAATAACTGGTAAACTTTCTTTTACGATTGCTTCTGCTGTTGGTGAATTACCAGCATTTAACAATTCTTTAGCTATTGTTGCTGTTGTTTTCGAATTTATACCGGAGTGTGATGGTGTTACGAAATCTAGTAAGAAATTTAATTAATAATGAAATTGAAGTACATTAAAATGGAGTTAAGTTTAATTGATACTAGTTTGAACATACTCTTACTATCTTGCTGTTTCATGAATAAAACACCAGGAACTAATTGTCGACCAGATGAACCACCTTGATTACCAATTGTCTGTGAGGGTGTCGATAAGATTATTTCTGGATCTTTAAATGTAACTTTTCGAGTTTTATCAACATTATTTGATTTAACAGCATCAGTTGTTTCGCTTATTTTTGTAAAACCCATTTTAATCAAAAGATTTTCAGCAGCACTGCGTTTGGCATGTTTCTTATTTGGTCCGATTCCTTGAGCCTTTTCACCACTTGCATCAACTTCAATAACGAACTCCTTACGTCTTTGTTGGCCGCGTTCCTCAATCACTATGTAAATGGGTTCTTTTTGTTTTCGTGCTTGCTGAATTCGAATTAAACGCGATATTGGATTGGACACTTCATCTTCTGAAACAACACCAGACGATGCACCCATGACGTCTCCGTCATTATTGGCTAATTCTTTTATTAAATTGCGTGGTTTCTTTTTTAAAACTGTAGTTTGATGTGGTTTTCTTTTTAGCATTTTCGTTTGAATATTGCGTGCTGATTGAAGATGTAGTGCACCGCTGTTACTGTTGCTTGGTGACGTGATTAATGGTGGTAATTTTTTTAACTCAATCAGCATATGTTCAGCTGCCCTTTTCTTTGATATTTTTTTTCCATTTCCCTCACCGAAAGTCTAAACGTATGAAATTAAAGATATATCAAATTAGAAAAATTAACGATTTACTTTCAATTTTTAGAAACTTACAGTAATATTTCCGACAGTACATTTGGTAACGAAGTGTTTCATATGAGCAGGTCCTTTTTCACTTTCCACATAAAATGAAATCGATAAATTTCGTTTCAATGCTATTTCATACACCATAGATATGGCAGACTTTAAACTATCAGGGTCAATTTGAGAGGTTGATTGGGAGCTTTCAGTAATATTACCAGCATCAATATTTGTTGGATTTGTGGTGACAAATTTAGTATCATTTGCCACAGCTAAGGTTGTAGGATTGTCTTTTAGTTCTGCTAACGCTCTGTAATATGCATAACATACAATAAGTTTTCAGAGAATTGAAAGAAAAATGACAAGTTATTATAATTTTTTTCTAAACTAACTTAGATGCTGCATCATGTTTGGCGGCTTGTAATGTCACACCAATTCCAGTATATTGCTGTTCACCAACTGAAACCGTAACTTTGAATGGATCATCAGGTGATGCCTTATGATGATTTCCCAAACGATTATGCTATTCGATCAAAACCAAAACCAAAACAAAACCAAAAACAAAAATCAAGTATTAAAATTAATTATTATAAAATCTGATATTACAATTTTATTATTACTACTACTCACATAACTTTCAAATTTTCCATTATTTCCTCGTCGATCAAAATTTGTATTATTAAATCTGTTACTGTGATGTCGATATAAATGATTTCCACCAGCACCCGTTTTATTATCAATATTATTGTTAATATTTTGATATTGTTTTGAAACGTTATTAACGGCATTTGGAAATTGCACCGAATAACTTGTTGGCTCACCACGTTTCATTGCTAATGCATTTAATTCAACCGTTGGTGTCACACTATTACTGCTACCTGTAATATATATTCATAATGGATATATATAAATGAGAAATTGAATTGATTTAAAAGCATTCAAAATGATAATATAAAATTTTATAAATACGTACGTGAGTTTGTTGACGAATATCTTCCATTGTCATTTCGATGAGAATGCAATAATCGTTGTGATTTTTCTGGTGGATGGTCGTATTTTGTTAGTTTAATTGCCTCAGCGGCTGCTGAATGTTGTGCTTTTTTAATGCTTTGACCTTCAGCAGTATATTCTTCATCACCAAGTTGTAACAGTACAGTAAATCGTTTATTATGTGCTGGTCCTTTCTCATCTATTAAACGATATTGATGCTGAAACTAAATGAAATATATATTTTTATTTAGCATTTAATAAATTATAGTTAACTAGTACGTAATGAATGAGTCTTCAATCAATAAAAATTGATATTTGAATTTTTTTTTTTTTTTTTGGTAAAAAAGTTCATACTTACACGATTATAACGAGCTAATTCATTTACTAAACACATAGGTGTTTTAACTTTGATATTAGCCGATATATCACATTCCGCAATTGGATGTTCCTGCAGTTTTGAATCATCAATTGACTGTCCATTTGCTGATGTGTCTACTGTATTTGTGTCTGCTGTTGCATTATCATCAATTATTTTATTAACAGATTTTCTTTGTTGCTTTTGCTGTATTCCATTTTGTAAATTACTATTTACACCATTTTGCAAAGTTTTATTTGTATCAACTACAATTTGAGCAACATTTCGATGCGGTGGTTTTAATATTTGAAGTGGTTTAATAATTTGTTGATTTTTTTGAGGTGGTTGTTGTGATGTCAATGAAACCATAGCAGGTACATTTACACTTGTAACTGAACTATTATGTATAGAGGTTGAATTAGGGCGATGTTGTAGATGTGGATGGCTTCCAGGTCCAATTTTTGTAGTATTGATATTCGGAACAATATTGGCAGGGTGAAAATTAGTTCGATTTTGAGCTGAATGCTGTTGTTGAGTATTATTTAAAGAGCGTTGCTGATGCTGTTGCTGTTGCTGTTGCTGCTGCTGCTGCTGCTGTTGTTGTTGTTGTTGTTGTTGCTGCTGTTGCTGTTGCTGTTGTTGTTGTTGTTGTTGTTGTTGTTGTTGTTGTTGTTGATGTAGATAATGCTGATTTGGGCTTTAAGCAAAAAAAGAAAAGATGGTAATTAAAATGTTTGGCGTAACTAACAACAGTTCAGTCTTAGAATAATGGGATATATAAATTTTGAAACATATATTTTGATAGTTCACCATAATTAGTAATGAATCTTATCATTTACGTATAAGTTTAAAATATACGCCCAAATTCTTTAATAATAATTGATTGTATATTTTGCGAATAAGATTTAAATATGCCCTAAAATTTTACAGCTTTATAGTTTAGTTTATTTACTAATAAAGTAAGTATTACTTAATTAATATTTAACCTCGAATACAAACTATTGCAACAGTTTTTGAAATCAGATACTTATAATTTTATACAATTGTATTTCATTACCATAACAAAATGTTATTCTTGAGAAGTCCAGAATTTAAGTGCGTCATAATTTTTTTTATTATATTTATTTAATAAATTGTTATGTATTTTTAATAAATTATATTCTTTAATTAAATTATTAATTTGTTTATTAAAAATGTTATTGAACCATAATAAAGCGTAAATGTTAATAGAAATATCCATAATTTATTTTTAGTATGTTTACATTTACATGTAATTCAATATCTTATAATTGATACTGTTTAGTCTTAATAAATTGGAATACAACACAGAATTTCTATTGACGAACTAATTCCCTAATACAAAGTTAATAAAAAAAAAAAATAATAATAATATCATACCAACGAAAAAAGAACACAACATTGTTAGTAATCGAATAACCTTGTATTGTTAAAAATTGCTTACTTACTTCAGGCAGAGATGGAAGAAAATGAAATGCATTACATTTTGGATTACATATTTCTATGTAAATGTAATGTATATTATTATTATTTTTTCATATTAACTTTGTATTAGGAAATTAGTTCGTCAATAGAAATTCTGTGTTGTATTCCAATTTATTAAGATTACATTTATTTGGATTACATTTTTCTATGTAAATGTAATGTAAAAATGTAATGCATTACATTTTCTTCCATCTCTGACTTCAGGTCATTTTTTCGCGAAAATATTTCTTATCGTTTTTAGTTTTTTTATCTATAAGATTTTGTTCACAAGCAACCATTTAATATTTAAGAAGTATTTATTTTCGGAAAAAAAATAATTTATTTTAAAAATTTAATAGATTTTTTGTAAAAAAAAGTTAAAAATAATTTACTATACATTTATAAAAATAATGAGATTTAATTTAGTTCTTATAAGAAAATAATTAATCCATATGATATACGAAAAATTAAATAGAAGCACTTGCGGTAATTTGTATTGATATTGTTAAATTAAAAAAAAAAAAAAATTATATTGAAAAGATTTTTTTTTCGCATAGTCAGGTTTACGTATCTTTTCAATTAAATAGTAAATATTAATTTTACTATTTATACCAATGTTAATAATATTAATAAAATATTCTAGTAGATTATTATGATTTGGTATATTTAATTTATTTACTTCTAACTTTCAATAAAAATTCTCATATTTTTTTAGAGCTATTCACACTTTTTGGGAATAAACGTCAGTTAATTTTTAGTTTAAAAAAAAATATCTAAAAAAAAAAAAATTTGTGAACTAATGATGAGAATTAATTTACATTCCCACTGAAAATTTCCACGACATTCAATTTCACGAAAAATATCGACTAAATTATCCTAATATACAAATAAAAATATTAAAAACTTATTCAAAGGACTATAAACAATCTGAACTTACTGATAAACTATTTCCTCATCATTGGTGCTTAAAACAATTATTGTTTCATATGTTAATGGATAAAGCGGAATACAACTTAATAATATTAAAGCGAATAAAAAAATCAAACAGAATGTTAAAGCTTCATTTTTAAACATCATTTTAGAATTTGCTGTAAATATCGATAGCGCGGAAAATCGTTTAATTTCAATATATGTATACACGACCACTCAAACAAATATGTCTTATCGGATTGAAATTTAAAATCAAACTGTGAAAACATTGAACGACAATTATTGAAATCAAAGTATAAATCGTTTGTTTAAGATTTTATTGCAAGCAGTGAATATTTATCGCGAGAGGTGTTTCAAAATACAAAATAAACTAAAATGAAACCATCATTGTGGTATAGATAAAATTAAATTTCCTTTAATAATTATTACTTTGCTTGTGATGAAAAAACTTTATATATACTTAATATAAATATTATAGTTACTATATTGCGAAAAAAATATTTCTACATTGTACACATTTATTACTATTACGGTGCTAATATTTTAATAATTTCAAATTGAAATGCCGGGCAACAAAGTATCCAAAATATTATTATACGATACTAGAGAGAGTTTTATTTTCAAATTAATATTTCGATTATTTAACATTATATTTGAAAATTTGCGGAGTTTCAAGTTTCAAATTGACATAAAAACTTATTATGTATTTGATCTCCATAATTTTTGATAAATGTATTTTGTATGTAAACGCTATTAATATTTTTTATCCATTTATTTATTCATTTGTTTTTAAATCGATTCATAGCTGAATTTATAGAAACTGTTTAATTTTTGCTGAATTTTAGTTTAGAGTAGGTATATTTCATAAATTTTATTTACTTCTCAAATAACTACCACAAAACTATTTAACATTAAAAATAAATATAAGTAATGCAAATCAGCATGTTTTATTTAAAAGTATTAAATTTAAATTTAGAATATATTAGAAACTCGTAAACAAAAACACTTTAATGTAATTAGTTCTTAATAGCTGACCCACAGCTAGAATTAAAATTAATTAAATCAACCACCTGGACCCAAATTCTAAATTGGTCATTTGAGTTAAAGTTAGTGAGCATTTGACATAACGTGCGCTAAGCTCAAAATATCTGATGCTAACTGCAATTGATGTACACGAATTTACGTAAGGCTCCGTAGCTCGTTTGCTTGGAAAATTCTACGTTTCTGTCTATTATTGGGCAAAATTGAAAACGATTATGAAATGTCAAAACATTTACGCGTTGTTTTCTAAGTTGGCGCTCTCCCTTTTTAAGTTAGAATCACAAAACATAGAACGACGAGTGAGTGACCAGTAATAATTTCATTCGTGAGCCCGACTCATTCATGAGTTATGCTCACAAAGTTAGAATTTGGGTCCTGGAGCCCTTGTTCTCGAAATCATGTGAATAGCTTTCGTACACTACATATGGGCAATTCCAGCGTTAGGCACGTTACACGTTCCGACGTTTTGGATCAAATTGCGTAAATTCCAATAGTC
>JAABKK020057418.1:0-10767 GCA_011634745.2 Catotricha subobsoleta
TCACAAATGACGTCGATGCGCGAGAGTGAACGAAAGCTAACCTAAGAGAAATCATATCTTGTATTCATTGTATCATGATATAAACACACCTAAAGGGCGAAGAGCTTATCATTCTCTTAATTTATTACAACGTCTGTATATAGTAACTTTTTTCGATGAATCCTTGATACACGATTATATGAAATTAGAAAGAGACCAAGATGTTTAAACTTTTAAAGTTTACACATATCAGTGTATATGTACATTTTAAAATTTCAAAAAATTGCTGGCTTTGTTTTTTTAAATATCGACAGAGAAGAGCAAGAAAATCTCATGGACATGGAAACATATATCCATGCAGTCTTCTAGGAAATATTAAACTAATATTTACATACACGTAAATTCTATTACGTATGTTAAATTTTAACAACGTTATAGTTTTATAGCTTTTTGTGATATTTGGTAATTTGGTTTGTGAAAATTTAAATTTTCACACATCAAATTTCATACGATTTGGATAGTCTTGTAAATCCATGATTGGTAACAAATGGCTTCAGCCAGGTTTAAAACTCTAAAAAAAAATGTAATTCATTCTAAAAATATTATTTCATGTATAGTCAAGTGTATTAATTCTACTTATTAAATTAAAAGCTGCAATCTACCAAAATTTTAGCAAAATTATTTCTCTAAACATATTTGTATAAACTTTGGTTTAGACCTTTCGCGAAATAATATTCCTTTTAAGTTCTGAATTTCTATATTATATTTTAAATAATTTTCTAAGATAAGTACTTACTTCCGATTTATTTTATTATTTTATAAATTTAAGAAGTAATTTTATTAAAATATTTTTTTTCATATTTCATATTCAAATAAAATGTAACACAAATTACAAATTATAAAATTTTTCCAAATGAAGGCAATGTGTAAGTGAAATTTTAAAACAATTGTATTTAAATACTTAAGAAGAATATTTTTAGAAATTACGGTTTTATTTTTATTGATTGGTTTTCAGTTATTTTATTTTATTGCTTTCGTTAAAATTAAAACTTTTAATTTCCATACTGAATGCAGTTATTTCTATTTGAATTTTTTTAATTCTTAAATTTTTTATATATAAATAATTTATTACTCTTATTACAAACATTTCAAATTTCAAATCTACTTTCCTTTATATTAATATCTTGAACATTAATAATGTTTATTAAATTAGACCACACAAACAAATTCCATTAAAAAATCTTTAAAAAATAAAATAAATGCTTATCATTTTTTTTTTCAATTTGTTTTTACTTTTGACAATCAACTTTACTCATATATGATATTATAACGTTTATCTGTTTTAAGTTAAATTTCAGTTGAGTTATCTAATCGACAATTGAATACTCAAGGATTACATAATATTATTTGTGACCACTCTCTAAGGCTAACCATTCATATCTGGGTCACTATATTCTCAACATCTCGACCACTAATGAATAAATTCTATTTATTAGTGCATGAGGTTAAACGATAACGAACCATAACTTCGTCAATAAATGTACTATTTGATCAAAAACAAAAAAAATATTCATCCCTTTTACAGTATTCTATGCATTAATGAGGCTTAGCGGATATACTAACCAAGTTGACCAATAAATGTACTATTGGTTGGTCAAAACAAAAAAATACTCATCCCTTTTACAGGATTCTATGCAGTAATGGGTTAATTTTAATTATAACTACATTTCTTGCATGGAAACTTTTTTCATTGTTACATCATAATTTGCCTTAAGTATTTATATCATTTCGATATTTTTAATTTTTATTTTGCTTTCAAGAATAGCTAAACGTGTTTTAGTGATAATAAGCGATTTAATATAGTCCTGATTATTATTATTAATACATATTATTATTTTACTTTATTTTTTTGCAATAATTTCTTAATCAACATTAAAAGTTTTGTTAATAGATTACATTTACTGCTCGTACTGCTACTATGTAATTATATGCTCGAAATGATTAATGTTGATAAAATTGATGTTTCTTTTTTGTTCTTTTTAATTTTTTGGAGCAAACGAAACGACAATTACAAGTAAATTATGTTTATCTTGTTTTTTTTTTTCGTTTAGTCAATTCAATTCAATTCTTTATTCATTAATTTTTTGTTTTAACATGAGATTTTTGTGAGATACAATTATTGTAATTTTTCAGCAACTGAAAATTATTATTTACGAGTATTTCTTTATTATAGTGATAATTTAACAATTTTTAAAGGAAAATGAATGATTAAAAAACCTTTAGTTATTTTCTTTTTCTTTTTAGTTTTATTTGTATTTGTATTTGGACCATTCTTAGGTAAAACAAGACACAGAAAACTGAGGATGATTTGGAATGGTATGGTATGATATTGTATTTTACTAATGATTACTACTTTTGGGCTTTCTACTCGTATGTTGGACCTAATATCTTTAGAAGTGCTTCTACTTTATTTTCAATCTTAAGCAGAAAGCTTGTTCGCGACGCTTTTCTTTCGAGACAATTCCACCTGGGATCATCAAACTTTCAGCGTTGCTTAAATATATTTCAAGAATGTTCCCGTTCTTTTCTTTTGATTTTCTACCGTGTCTGAAAAAAAGTGCCCGCGGACAAGTTTAAATCAAAAACCGCCAGTAATCATCTCACGCTATCCCATAGTTCACAGTTTAAATTTCAGCCAATTCGCTCTAGTTGTTTCCGAGAAATGCATCCTAAGTCCTAACGTTCGCTCTTGCAGACAAAATAAAAAAAGTATATCGGAGAATGGTTTATATCAAATATTCAAGTCAGTGGCAGACTAAAACACTTTCTAGTGTCAGTGCATCGGCGGAGTTAGTTATAGAGAAAAAAGTCTTAAAAGTCTTAAATTATTTTTCAATTAATTTTGAGTAAAATTCATCGGACTAAAATAATATAAAACAAATATATAGTTCAATGAGCGAGGTTCCACTATATCATTAATTGACTAACTAGAAATCGCTATAAATGAAACTAATTAAATCGGATATACCCATTTTTATTGCATTATTCTTATTTCGGATTGTATATCTGAATTTCTCAATATCTAGATAAATAGTAGGAACTGAAAAGCTCAATAATCAAATTATATCTGTGGAGATATAATTAAAAACAAAACCATTAGTAACAAAACACACAAGTTTGGATATATAAGTTGATTAAATTAATATTAAAAATAAGTTTTTTATTTGCTTATCAAATTCATTTATTTTCGCATATTGTAAATATAAACAATGTTTTCAATTAGGTCTCTTCATTGCATTAGCAAAAATTATTCTGTATGATTTTTCTATAATTTAAATAAATAAAAAGATTCATTTTAAATAATATAACTATAAATAATAATGATAAAAACTGAAAGTTTTAATATTGAAGAAACGATTTTTGATCATTAATTGCACTGCAATATAACTTTATAACAGGTATGACGACACGCATTGACCTAAATATTGATCAATTGAAGAACATTTTTTATGCAATAAATATATTAAATTAAAACGTCCAAATTTCATTATATCATCATTGCAAAAATGTAGCTAAATTTATTGAATTAGAATTTAGTGTTGAAACTTCTACAATTTTTGTGATGCGACCACTGTTTTTTGTGCTTTTTTGTGATATATCGCTTCTGTTAACAGTCGGAAAGCAGCTTATAACTGCTTATTTAATTCTATACTAGAATCAGAGATATTTTCGGAAATATGTATTATACCTACATTTAACCATTATTAGAAATAAGTTTCTCACTAAAATTGTAGATATGAAAGTAATATGTAATGTTGTAAAAATAAATAAACACATAGAGTGGTTATTAAATAATAACTTTTATTTAAATTTTTACTTCAATTTATATACAAAAATTATTATGTTTATTATTATTTTATTAAGTGATTAAATAATTTGTGCAATGAAATAATATTTCCTATATTTCAATCAAATCAAATTTTCTTATCCGCTTTTATCCAAAGTGTATCGGGATTTGTATTAATTAAATAAAATAATAGTAATGTATTTCTAATTCGAAAATTTAAGTATTTCGAGTCAGCCAAGAAGTTTCTATAGAATATTTTTGTATGAACACACACGATATGTTGATAATTATAAAATAATAAGTATGTGTGTTTGGTATGGACACAGAGCATTTATTTTCTCTCAGCTCTTCTTAGTTAGTAACATTACTAATATATTAATAGTTAAAAACACGAATGTGTTCACAAAACATTCAGTAGGTACTTCACTTACTTACTTTATACATATAGGACACTTCACGGCGACAAAGATATGCTGTAGGTAACCTTTTAAGTTTGTGTACGAATGAAATATTGAATATTAAATAAATAGAATTTGAGTATTTAACATATTTCGATACATAATTTATAGCATAAAATAACAAAACTACAAGTCTTGTGTATTTTGTCTTAGTTACTGTAGGACGCTGTCATTGCAAAATTTCCATAAATTATTAACATCTAAATCGAAGGCATAACTTTAATAAAAAATATTTTTATTTTTATTCAAAATAATTTAATCACTTAATAAACAAATATTATTTTCTATAGTTGGTAATTCAAATTTTTGATGAACATTAAAATATCTAGGACATCTTTCATTATCGTACATATCACTAGCTAATTCAGCTATTTCTGAACTACAAATAGCCTCGCTGAAAGCCCCAATATATAATAAACCTTTAATAGTTTGATTTCTATGATACACACTATCGATGGGTTTACTTACTGGCTGCGCAACAATTTTAGGAACATGAACACTTATCGTTGTATCCCCAAAGAATTTTAGTATTGATGAAACAACCAAAAAGCATACTGCATTCATAGGGAATGCACGCAATAACGTTGAACTTAATCCTCTGGTAAAAAAGGACATACCTTCTTGTTTGTAACTTTTTGCAAAACAATCTTGAATGCCAGAATACATATATTTACCTCCTGTCATACCATCTGTCTGTAATCGGGATTTAACCACATCAATTGGTATAATAATGATCCAAGAGGAAATACCCGCTAATCCACCAGCCATTAAAGTATATAGCACGCCAGCATCTTTCTTCATTCGTATCATTAGTTCATATGCAACAAAATAGGTCGCAAATCCGGGAACATCTCTAATAGCTGTAACTCCTAATCCTTTAAAAACACCACGGTATCCTTCAGTTCGGCCAATATATGTTAAACATTCTAAAGGTCCACGAAATTTGACTCCACCGTGTCTGTCATTTTGTAGCTGTAATCTCGTTTTAGCCAATTCCATTGGCGAACAAATTATACTTTGTATTAATCCTGCTGCTGAACCAGCCCAAAAATGTGTTTTTATAGAATTTGGATTGGTTGCATGACGCTGCACATTACCATAAACACCAAATACAATTGCATTTATAAATGCAACGCCGGCCATTGGACTTGATATGCCTCTATATAATCCACGTACAGAATCTTTAACTATTATCGTTTTAATGCAATGAAATGTTCCTCGATATTTTGGATTCTTAAAGTCTTGCGTTTGCATATGAACTTTAACTGTGTCAAATGGATGACCAACTATCAGACCGGCACATCCTAGAAAGCATAATAAAAAACAGAAAACATATTGATTAGATTACTATGGTCATATTTATTTAGCTATGATGAAATCATAAATTTATGTAATATATTTCACATTCTTTTAACTTTTAGTTTTTTAATTAATTATATATAACGGCGGCTTAATGTCAATAGGGCTTATCCACATTTTTCTGGTAAGCGATTTACGACCTATGTGCATTATACAATAAGGATGAAAATCGCTTACCAGAAAAATGGGGATAGGCCCTATTGACATTAAGCCGTCGATAAGTGGATGAGAAATATATTTTTGCGCAGTCATTAAGACATTATTAAACAAAAAATCATTCAGTAAAATAAATCTGCCAGTTTTTGCATTTAAAATAATATTAAGTTCATAATTATGGAAAATAAAATCAAATAACGATTAAAACATATATTTCAAATGATAACCTTTCGTGATAATAATAATTAGAATTTTCTTTTCATATGCAATTAAAATTCAGATACATTGACACGCGTACAGCACATGATTCTTAATAGAAAAAAAAAAACTTACCTCCAAAACAGCCAGCCACGAAATCAAGCGCCATCCTTGTTGAATTTTATTCCAATAACAGATTCTTCTGTTCAAAATTATTTGCAAATAACAACAATAAGTTTTTAATACTGATTTCTTTTTCTTAAACTTATGTATAAATAAAACTTAGATATTTAGAGTTGATGGCAATTAAATTAACTGAAATTAAATTGAAAACAAAAAACAAAAATAAGAATTTACAATAAATTAACATTTCTTTATCTTAATCATCTAAACTTAATTTTAATATAAAATAAATAAAATTAATGAACAATTTCTAGATTTTATATTGTTTGATAATCGGTAAATAAAATTGAAAGTGGTTCATAGTTCATGTACAAACATTTGTTTTGAATTTATTCTGATTTTATTTGACATTATCTGGTTGTTGTGGAATATTGACGGGTTGATATTTCCATATTTCAAAGTTAATCATACAAAAAAAAAAAATTAGCGGACGTACAACAAATCACCATTATATTTGTTTTTAAATGCTTGACTAATTTTTTAATCCAAGAGTTCTGTTAGTTTGTCTGAAGTAATATTCAGTATTATTTAATATTAAGACGTGAGATAATAGTTGGAATAATTATTATTTCAAAAAATAATAATCGAAGTTTTAAAATAATTTCAATAATCAATTAGAAACTATTTGATAATATTGTTATCTGTTAAATAATATTGGTTATTTTACAGCAATAGATATTTATTTTAAGTAAGATTACTAAAATATATTTATTATAAGAAGATAAGGTCAACGAAAATATGATACTATACTTGAGAAAATGGTTTACGTACAGTTTGTTATAGATTTATGGTGTATTGTTAAAAAAAAAAAAAAAAATGTAGACAAATGCAAATATCAAAATAATAAGAACATATAAGAAATGATTGAGCATGCAAATGCTAAAATTTCGTTATCACTCACATAACACTTAAACAAATAATATTTCATACATTTTTGAATTTAATTTAATAACTAACTTACATTGTGTCTAATTCCGATCAATGTTTTTCACTTTTCCAGCTCTATAACTTAGTCTGTAGTCCAAAAGATAACTAATGTTCGTAGTTAAAAGAACATATTCCATGAGTTTGTTGTATTCTTAATGAAATATGATAATTAAAAAAAAAAAAAAAAATAAATAAAAATAGAGTAAAAATCCTAATTCAGTTCATAAAAACCGATGAAAACTAATGTTTTCAGAATATTTCGAATCATAAAAACTTGAACTCAAATTCACTGATATTTAATTATTATAACGTCTTTTCATTAAACGATCAAAATATAAACTAAATTTTAGTTCATTCACAAGATTTGTTCTAGGTCTTTTAGTTTAAATCATTGTTTTTTTTCCTTCTGTTGTCAATAAAAGAGGTTATCAGAAATCGGGTCAAATGTATTTCTTATATGAATAATAAAGCACTGATAAGTGTTAAGAGATGAGTTTTTTTTTTCTGTCCTATCTTTCTTATAAAAACAATATTTATGAATAATAATGTATATGAATTGTTATTATCTACACTGTAAGTTCTTATAGGTAAACATTATACAAAAAGAAATTTACATAAATACAAGATAAAATTATTTGTTAATGATGTTGGTTGCTAATGCTGTACAATGTGTAATTTTCAAAATATTTTGATACTATTAGGCAGTTTGGGTAAAATACGTGAACGTACAAAGTAAATGTAAGATTTAACATGATGTAGTATAAGCTTTCTACGTTCACCTACGTTAACTTTGTCTTCTTTGTGCGGATGTTTGTCGATGTACGTTTATTAATTCGTAAGTTTCATCGTACAAATCACTTCTGTACGCTATGCCGTACATATTATCAAACGTACATCGACGAACAATGAAGACAAAGTTAACGTAGATGAACGTAGAAGACTATACTACACCATGTTAAATCTTACGTTTACGTTGTACGTTCACATATGTTACCCGAACTGCCAACTATTTCTAATTTTATTTTGGCCCTATTCAACAAGTAAATGAATCTGAAATGAAAGAATTTGAAAAAGCAAATAATTCAAAATCTATAAAGTAGGTACTTCATAAAAAAAAAAAAACTATTTATCGATGAAAGCATTTTTACGTATATGGCCAACCGAAATTATTATTACAAAAATGCTTTCAATAAGTTTAACAGAATCTTTAAGTCTTAGTTTTTTTTTGAGAATGAAGACGAATGAATAGTAAAGTAACAGATGAAAAAAAGAAGGAAAGATACACGCTGGAATATTTTCGCAAATAATAATAATAATAATATCTTTATTTATTTTGTGAAATAAAAATAATAATAATTTTTTCCAACAAATTGCGATAAAAACCAAAATGTATGCATTATATAGTGTTTTGAATGTGAAGTACGCAATTAATAAATCTTTGACTTCCGATATCATTAAAGAGAAATAAAAATTAAATAACGCACTTATTTAAAATTAAATGGCAGCGTATATTGCGTATAAAGATTTTGAATGCGCCGTTTAATATTCACCATTTTATGTAAGCCGTCATTCTATCGGTTTCAGACAGATTTTAAATACGCATATAATCAAATGATCATATAGAGCTTCTCTCTAGTTTGTATGTTGTATCAATCATATGTACATGATTCGGCCTCCGGCATCTGTCTTAAGTTCCTCGTTCAGTGTTTATGGTTTATGGTTTATTTTTCCATACATATTTTAATTAAACATTTTCATGTGCATTGTACATGCTATGGAAATAGTGGGTATGCATATATTTTAACTCTAGTAGTTCTCTATTACTTATAAATAAAATTATAAGTAATTCCCTAGAATTAGCTATATACGTAAATGTTATTATAATATGTATCTGTTCATTTCAGCGTGACTTTTTTTTTATTATTATTTTCGTGTTACATCAATATGACCCTTAACATATAAACAAAAATTAATTCCAAATTTTAATTTTGTATAAATTTAATAAACAAATTGTAAATATGTTTACAAAATAAATTGGAACATTTGTAAATATAATTGATATAAATTAATTTTGCTTTGACTTTGAGTGTAAGTAAATGAACTTAAAACTTATAGAATGTGGAAAATTCACGTTTAAGTTAGTCACATCTAACTAGGTCTTTAAAAGTATTTGGGTATTTTGTATACAACGCTTCCGGTTACAATGAGGTTGAAAGTATATGAAAGTTGAAAATTAAAATAATAATAATAAATAATAATAAATAATAGATGATTCATAAGGAATAGATGGATAAATGAATATTTAAAATATTAGTGTGAGTTTCACTTTGAGTAATATTACATAATTTGTAAAAAAAAATTGAAGTCACTATTGTAGCAGACGATTAATACCATGTTTTTACCGTGATCTCGTGGAATTCATAGGCAACTATTAGCTACGAAATACTTACTTTTATTAGTAATACACTAAAGTTCATAGCTATACTAAACAACTTTATATAAAAAATTATAATAATCCAATATGTTAAGCAGACCGATCACACGACCAAAACAGTTTTTCAATATTAAAAAAATTAGTTTGAACTTCTTTCTGATTGCTGTTAAATTGTTCCATATTCTTTTGTCTTCATTAACTAAAAATAAATAAAAATAGCTAAAAATAATTAAAATATATATATCATTAAAATATTATATAAAAGATATCTACAAAAAAAAAAGAAAAAAATACAATCTTAATGATTAGTATAAAACAAAAGTATATCTTGTTCTTGTACATTTAATAAATACGAATATTGGAGCAATGAGAGGACTAAAAGAAATTTGATTTTCAATCGGTAACTATTTTCCAATCTTCATCAAATTTTCCACTAAATAATTTATTTAATTTATTTTTATATTGCATTTTTACTGCATTTTCATGATTTTCATGATTTTCTTTTTTCATACATATTTTTCTTCTATCTTTGCTTCTTCTTATTCATTTCCACTTCAAAATCTTGAATTTATGTAATAAAATAACTTAATGTACAAGTAATTAAAAAAAAAAACTATAAACAACTTATAAGTACCAAATTAGTTCAACGAATATAAGTATAATTGTATAATGTGTTCATGATCATGATCAATTATATGTTTAATCGAGATGAAAATTAGATTATTTAAATTTTCTAAGTAGATTTAAAAGTAATTGTCAACAAATATCTATTTTAAAATGTATTACTTGATGTATATATTTGTAAGTAAGTGTACAATATTTCGAATAAACAAGCTACCAATTAAATTGGTACAGAACTTCATTTTTGCAAGTGTTAATTTCATAGCACTATTTTATCACAATTAATTCTCGTTATGTTCGTTTTTCTCATTAATTAAGCGTTAAAAAAACAAGCTGTCAATGGATTGGTTGGTACACGACTTCATTTTTGTGAAAAAAACAAGGCGGGCAAGAAAACGGGGGAAAAAAAAATTCAAAACCAATATACTTATAAAAAAATGAAGTAAAATCGTCGGTTGAGAGAGTTGTTTTGTCGCACATCCATTTAACGACATATGCATAAGGTCTATTTTCCTTTCAAAGAAAAATGGATGTGCGACAAAACAACTCTCAGCCGACGAAATATATATAAAATGTACTCATGTTCATGTTGATTTTTCTCAGCA
>JAABKK020057419.1:0-10766 GCA_011634745.2 Catotricha subobsoleta
AAAACATAACCTAACTAAAGGACAAAATTTAAGAAAAACCTTACAAATAATGCAAAAACCTTATAAGTTTTGAATGATAAAGTTAGTTGTAGGTTATGTTTTCCTAAAGAGACTAGCAACATTGCGGAAAAATATAGACCGCTTGCAAACTATGCGCAATATTTTCCACGTGAGGCGCTGTTAGCGGTTGTTCCAAGTTTCACAAACAAAAAAAAGCAAAAAAATAATCAAAATATTTCAATTTCATACAAAATTACATGACAAAAAACACATTGGAACAAGCGCCGAAAGCGACACGATACGGGATAAGTTTTCTTTAAATCGATCTTCAGAGTACAAATCATCAATAATGACGAAAAGTGGGCCAGAATGATACAATGTCCAATTCTAGAGTCCACGATAAACCAATCAGACACAAAATCTCCGAACTTAACTTAACACTTACTCAAGTAACAAAAACTAAAACGACTGTTTTATTGTTAATCGTTATTTTGAAAATATCGGTTTTAAATCCCTGCCTTATTTTATTCCTTTCATTCATTTTGCAAGTTGTCACACCTGCCGATTTGATTTGACAGCATCACTCTGTGTTTTGTTTACATATCTGCACAGCTGTGAATCAAATTATTTTTGTTGGTATATTTAAATAAGTATTGCGGCATTATTTATTTATAAGCATAATAATCTCGTAAACTTGAAAAGTGACGTGTGTTTATTTTTAATCCATTGCATTTTGATGAAATGATGAAATTTAAGAAATTATAAGACATTAATAAAAGAAATGGCGTACAAGAGAGAGATATTTTTAGTAGTTTTTTTGGCAATAGTTTTAAATTTTTTATCAATTTTTCATAAAATTGAAGAAGGTCATGTTGGTGTATATTTTAGAGCTGGTGCTCTTTTAAATGTAATTACATATCCCGGAATCCATATGAAAATACCTTATTTAACTGATTTTCGTTCAATACAAGTAGGTTTTCTAAAAACAAATAAATAAAAACAGGTGAAATCATAAATCATTTAATTCTTCCATGCGTTTTATTTTTAGGTTACTCTGCAAACTGATGAAATCAAAAATATTCCATGTGGAACAAGTGGCGGTGTGATGATTCATTTTGGTCGTATTGAAGTTGTAAACATTTTAAGACCAGAAAACGGTTAGTAAAACTATAATCTAATCACAATCCAGTGCACTTCTCGACATAAATATTTTACCATATTTATTATATTAAATTTCAGTTCTGGATATTGTCCGTAACTACACAGCCGACTACGATCGTGCTCTAATTTTTGATAAAATTCATCATGAATTAAATCAATTTTGCAGCAAACATACTCTTCATGCAATATATATTGATCTATTCGAGCAAATCGATGAAAATTTGAAGCATGCACTTCAAAATGATCTCAACGATTTAGCTCCGGGACTTAAGGTGTTAGCTGTGCGCGTAACAAAACCATCGATTCCGAAAGATATAAGTGAAAGTTATACTCGAATGGAAGTGGAAAAAACTAAATTGTTAATATCTCAAGAACATCAGAAAGTGGTTGAAAAAGATGCTGAAACTGAACGTAAGAAAGCCGTTATCGAAGCGGAAAAAATTGCTCAAATATCTAAAATTCAATATCAACAAAAAATTATGGAAATTGAATCAGTTCAACAAATAGAACAAATTGAAAATAAAATTCAAACAGATCGATTACATAGTAGTGCTGATGCGGATTTGTATGCAGCAGCGAAAAAGGCTCAAGCTAATAAATTATTATTCACAAAAGAATATTTGGAGCTGACGAAATATGAGGCAATAGCCAAAAATAATAAAATCTATTATGGCGAGAAAATACCAAATGTGTTTTTTGAAAATGGTTTTAATTCAAACAATCAGCAGAGTGAGACTGCGGAGAGTAAAAAAATGTGATAATATCCTAGATATTATGGTTGAATTGAAATAAAATTACGCTAAGTAATTAGAATTTTGTTAAAAATTGAAAAAAATAAACAATAAAGTTAATATCAAAAATATTTGATGGATTTATTTCAAAAAGATGTGCACAATATTAATTTCTCTTTTCATTTTTATGCTTCTTATGTTTTTTATGCTTATTGCTTTTATGATTACTTCGCTCACTATAATCGCGGCTATGGGATCGCTTCTTAGATTTTCTTTTTTGATCATTTTTACTTTTTGATCGAGATCGAGAATGTTCAGAAATCTTATGGTTACTGTTGTTGCGTCGTTTTCTCGATCTATTTTCACTACTCCTCTCTTTTCTGTCCATGTTTTTATGTCTATAAATATTCTCGTGTGTTGTGAACTCTCTTGATTGACGTCGTCGATGTTCATTTAATAAATATTTATTTGTATCATTTTTTGCCTCATCCTTTATTGGACTTTCAGACCAACGCCAATGTCGAAGTGCATTCTTTTGGCATTCATCATCGTCATTCCAATTTAAACTATTTTGTGAATGTTTAATTTAGAATACGAAAATCTTGAAAATATTTAAGTAAGAATTACCTTTTTGAAATTATTCGTTCAGAACTGATTTTATCATGGTGTTGATCGACAGATTTCATTACTTTATTTAAAGGAAATTGATTACCAGGATTTTTAAAAACATGTAAGAAATTACAGTTTCGACCTTTTGAGCAATTGTTTCTGTATGCTAAGCCTATTTTTGATTCGTACAAATACATTTAGTTAAGGTTAGTTAGGTAAATATATGAAAAAATATGGTGAAAATGTAAAAATTATGCTTTAAGAAATTTAAAAATTAATTAATTTTTGGCTTTTGTTTTATAGAAAGGATACCATCAGCTTCAAAACATTACAACCGGTAAATTGAATGAATTCTCAAAAGATACAAATCAATACGTCGGCAAATATCCACATACCACAAATAGCAGCTTTCCACGTCATTTTACAGAACTCTAAATTTATCATCCGGCTCGCATAGTAACGACCCTGCATGTTCCGATGTGCATTTAATGCATCTCTGTTGTAAAACGAAACAAAAAATCATTTACTATTAAAAAAAAAATATATATAAATAATGTGTAGGATACAAAGGAATATTCTAACTTTTGACATTTATATTCAACATAAACATGTCCTCTTAAATGTGGTTCGTGATTTTGACAAACACGAAACTGTTCCAGTGGGCCAAACTTTTGAAATTCTGGTACCACATCATTAAAAAACTCGTTGAATGCTTTATACAACTCGGCTTCATCAAATTCTAACAATAAATCGCTACCATATTCTGTTGGATTTCCTTGATCCAATCGAATGTGCGAGAAAAATGATGGAATTAATAGCGTATTACTAATTTTCGGTCGACTATGATTGCGTGTACACTTATTTCCAAATCTACATGTGCCAGTTTTAACAAAAAACGGGCATAGAGGTTTTCCGGGGTTTGTATCAGCGGTTTCATTTAGTTCGTCTGGTAGATTACCATTACCACTAATGTAATCGTCAATTTTTGATATCAATGCTTCGTGACGTCTTTGTTTTTCTGCAGCTATACACTCATTTTCCGCAATAATATCAGCAATACGCTTTTGCTCGGCGTCAAATTCATTTTTAATTCGAATTCGTTCATTTTCTTTGACTTTCTCAATTTCATCAATTTTATTCTGATGCTCACGCCACTTCTTCTCTATCAAAAGCTCTGAACGAAGCCACTTTTCATGTTCTTCGTCATTTTGCCGCTGTATATCTTCATGTTTAATCAGCATAAGTGCTTCCTGTTCAGCTAACCATGTTAGATTTTTTTTCTCTAATAAATTAAATAAAAAAAACTATCATTTATAAATTCAATTAAGTTTAAAACAATTTGAAATATACCATCATTTAGTTTCTCTTCACGTTGTTTAGCAGCCAATTGACGACGACGTTTTCTCTGTATTTTTTTCGCATGTTTACGCCATTCTCGGTGACTATAAATAAAGAGATTTTATAAAATCTGATATTTACACAGAAAAAAACCAATATAACAAAACATTCGTATAAAACGATATGAAAATCTACCTAATTTTTAATATTTTACAATCCATCTTTTTACATTTTTCAGTAAATTTAATTGTAAACACATTTATAATATCTTAAGAAATGTAATACAACATTGACTTTTCATTGACATACGAAATTATGCTCAGTTTACACGTGTCATTCATTTATGGTGAATTTTTTTTTATATATTCCATTTTGGGCGAATTTACACCACCACAAAACAAACATACAGCATAACTAAGCCAATTACCATACACAACCTCTATACACTGTTAAAATTGCCTTATTTTCACGGAGTTTTACACGGAAAATATAAAAAGACTCGTTTATGTAAAATGTAAAACAGTAAATACATGATATTTCAGTTCAAGGTTCATAAAATAAGTATTATTATATAATACTAGATTGCATGGGGTGTTACGTGTTACTATACGTTTTACATTTGACGTCGCCATCTCTGGTTTAATCTAAACAATTAAAAGATACTATTTTGGCCAAAATCGACCGAGAGTAACAGTGAATAAGCATCCCTCCTTTCACCGAAGCACCACTATGCGCATAAATACGTCTTAATCTTACATGTCTTCTGTAAAATCACGTTCATAAATGACGTCTACGTTAATAAGGGGTGGAGGGACTAATCGTAAAACAGACAAGAGGTGGGTTTTTTTAATAGTTTGGTCATTTGAACGCGTACTTCATTGATCTCGTCGCACGGGAGATCACTTTTTTTTTGCTTTGCATTTTATAATACATTATTATATTATTATTAAGATTAAATTATGTCATAAGTCATATATGCCGATAATACGTTAATTACCATGTAATTTTAATTAAACTGCTTTCAAAGCTATCATTTTTTTTTTTTGATTGTCATATTTAAATAAGTGTAATCACAATTTTCACGCAAAAAATTTAAGCCAAAAATAATTCACATTTATAATTTTTTTTTTGATTATCTTATCAGAGAGTAACTATTCTAACAAAAAACATTATCAAGTCGTCGAGGTGTGTACGTGCAAAAATGTCCATTTTGACTATTGTTTTATGTATGAATAAATTATTTCTTATTATCATCAATTGGGCTAAAGTATAGTTTGAAAAGTTTTGTTAGTTCCTGTTAGAGGAAATGTAAAAGAATTTTTTTATATTCATTCAAAAGATATTGCGACTTGTGACATCCACTTATCAACTCGATACGTTGGTGTAATAGGTGAAAAGCTCTTGATTCGAATATTATTTCCATACTGAATTTATACAAATGGTATTATTTGTTCGTTCCATTCGATATCTCGTTCGAATTCCATATCAATATTTTTGAGGGTATTGGTATTCATTGTTGATTAGTAATTTCTAAACAGATGGTCGGAGAGAGGACTATATGGTAAGAAAAGTTGTCCCTTCAAAAATTACTGAGGGTTAATCTTAGATGATTTTTCTGTACGACCTTTCATTTAGAAGCTATTAACCAAAAAAGAATAGCAATACCCTCAAAAATAAGGATAATTTGAACGTGATACGAATCACTTAGGGACCATTCGCTTATATTATGTCACGCTTTAAGGCGGTTTTCTCAAATTTTGTTTATTCAATATCTCTGTAAATATTAATCCTACTTACAGAGAGAATAAACAAAATTTCTGAAAATCCTCTTTTAAAGCGTCACATAATAAACGAATGCTAGAGTGCGGAATGGCTATATAAACAGACTTTAAAGATCTCTGATGAGAAAATAGAGAAACCGTTTTTTTTTTTTTGTTACTCTCACACATTTTCAAATAGAAATCGAACGGCTACATGACAATTTGCACGGAAATTTGTCGAATACTACATATTTTGCCGAAATTAATTTGGCGGAGTACAATTTTGCTTAAAGGTAAATTTTCCCGAAAAATAAATTTTACCGAAAGGTACATTTTGCTGTATGTAAGAATGGTGGAATGGTAGCCAAGCAGAGGTCAGTCGGATATCAGAAAATCCGAAAATTTCGGTTCGGTTATACCCTTACCGAAAAGTGTTCTAAATGTTGAAACTTTGAATATTTATACCATAAAAGACCACAGAATAAATCACGGCGATGTTTTCTTTATTTTATGGAACATTATTATAGATATTTTAATTATTTTATAATAATTATTCAAATTTAGTATTATATTTCCGGATCAAGCTTTTCGAAAATTAGATATTTATTATAAATAATGGTAAATAATTAAAATATCTATAATAAATTTTCGGATTTTCGGATATCCGACTGACCTCTGTAGCCAAGTCGATCTGTACAGAATTCTTTTCGGTATGTACCTTTCGCCAAAATTGTCCGGTCACCCTATACGAACATATTCGCATATGATTGTATTTCCGAATGTTTCTAGAATTGGCCCCCAGATAATATTATAATATTTTATTGCTTTTTACAGGCCTTCTAAAATCATTTGAGATTTTTTATCAAAATTAGAATACATTAAATTCATGTGCTTTATTATGAAATAAGATAAATTAACCTCATGTTCGATAAAGCTTTTAATTTTAACAGCAGACGCCCATCCATGTTATATAACATAAAAAAAAAAGACGGAAGCTTTAAGCACATTCTCATTTCGTCTATGTCTGTAGAAAAGTCCATGGAGAAATAACATAAGTATTCATTTTGTATTCAGCTTGTTATCAATATCATCCATTCAGTTTAAGTTGAGTGCTTGAATGCATCATACGAAATTGTTGAACACTTTCAAAACAGATTCAAGCGCGAAGTGCGAACACACGATTTATTGTTTTATAATCTATAAGTCTAATAATAATAAATTTTGTTTTTAATTATTATTCGAATATTTTTTACATAATCAAGTAGATAAAAGTGAACTCTATTTTGTGATCGATTTGTTAAATTATTATTAAATTTCACGGATTTAGTTTGATTTATTAACTATTATTAAACTGTTGCAGTAATTGTTTTCTTGTTTCCTTTTTCGTATATTTTTCATTTCAATATTATCGCAATACAATTTTGCGTTTATTATATTAGTGGCATACAACAGGATTCATTTTATTATCGCTTGCAATGGATTTTACATTTGAATGAAAAAAAATTATATGTAAGTAAAAACAAAAAAAAAATTATAATGAATGTATTTAAAAGATTCTACAATATTGAAGAAATGTGTCAATTATTATTAAGAAAAAGTTTTGAATAAAATCGAACGGTTTTATGTGAAAGGTTTTTTTAACATACTATGATTTTAGTAGTTATTTAAGAAATGTTACTGAAAATTTTCTTAATAACTTAAGACAATTTTAAAAAATTATTTTAACTACAAAAATGAAACTATGCCTTCTTTTTAGGCAGCGTTACGTCTTGATTACGAATATAATTTTAATACGTTCTGTGGACCCTTAGTTATAGTGATGGTTAGTTTTATAATTTTCGCTCTGGTAACATTTTTGAAGGCAATTTTCACTCTTTTAGAGATCCTGAAACAATTTTATACCTTAATAAAGTTTATAGGACTTAAGCTACGCTATATATGTTTAAAAAGAAACTTTCAATAAGAGTGTTGTCAAAGGAAACATTTTATGTTAAAGTATACATTTTTGACCACATAAAATCATATTTTATAACTTTCGCTAAGAATAAGTTGTACATTATACTGTATGCCCGGAAAACTAATTTCATAATGATTTCAATTCAATCGAAAAGACCATTTTGATAAGTATTTTCATTCGTCCTTGAGTTATATACTTATATAGTGAATACAATCTATCTAATAGTTATATATTAGTTATAATAATATGTAATAATATATATACATTAGCTTTCTGGGCTTGAAGTTACGGAGAACTTATTATTCTCATCGAATATTATAAAGTCTGACTTTATGTGGTCAAAAATGTATATTTTGGCCTATTGACTAATAGTTTTTCTTAGATGTATATAAATATATATATAGTTCAGCTCAAGTCCTATAAACTTGGTTCAGATGTAAAATTGTTTCCGGTTCTCTAAATGGATAAAAATTGCTTTCAATAATATCATCATAGTGAAAATAGTACATTAAATTATTACTAAAACTAAGGGTTCACAAAACATTTCAATATTATATTCGAAATCAGGTCGCATAACGCTGCATAAACCATAAATAAAACATAGTTTCATCTTTGTAATAAACACTTCGTTGCTTAGTCTAACATTATAATTGTTATTTATTCGTTAATTTTCTTTATGTGTAAAAAAAAAATTATAATTACCTACGTCATTTATGAAAGTCTTTGTTTATATTTGCATCTGAGTAAAGCGTTTATTTCTTTCCACTTTTTTTTTTTTATATTTTATTTGAATCCACGTAACAAGCGCCCATTAAATTAATTACCTCCAATGTAAAATATGATTAATGACCTAAGAATTCGTTAAAAAGATATTTTTGTAGAAAAAATTTAAAACAAGCGACTATAAATGTATGAAACACTTCTTCTCAATTGCTATTTTTCTTCTTTCGAAAATCACCAAACTCAAAGTGAAATTTTGAAAGTGTTACATGTGTGATATGCAATTTGCAAGGGAATTTTGAATGAAAATTTTTCAAATGGTTTTTGGAAATATGTTTAGATGCCTTATGACATTTGCTTAATGAGGCTTCGTTTAGAAAGTAATGTATATAAAATCGTTCAGTGCTTTAGGCATCAGCTCAATTCTGCTTAAAAAAAATTGCACAGTAACTTTTTTGAGAGCTTTAAAGGGGGCGTATGGGAAGAAGTGTTCATTCTCGAAAACAAACTGGAATCGATAATGGATTATTTTTCTGGTGAACTCTCTCAACTTGATTGATTAAGTTATAACAACTGTGTACTTAACTGAACAGAAAAAAAAATAACAAAAGACCAATATGTGCTGTGCGATGATGAGCTTGGTCATAAGTATCAAAATGAATAAATCATAAAGTAAAAAATTAGAATACAAATGAATGAATATTCTTCTGATAACTTCGATAACTTTTATTTCTGTATTCCAAGAAAAATTATTATTATTTTTCTTATTTCTTGAAGATAAAACAAATCTTTTTTTACCATCAGAGAATCAAGGGACATGAACATTTTTTCTCTTTAACATATTTTTGCAATTTTCATCAACATTTCATGATTTTCTTTTTATTCATGTTAACTGCGTATGTGAAATAAAATGATTCTGTTATTTACATATAGCGGCAATGTAACTTTGACTCCTATTTGACACCCACAACCACATTTAAATAACATAATTTCATGCAATTTGTCATTTGAATATCCGACCATAACTGACTTTTATGTACAATTGCTTTTAATACAAACAAGAAAATATGCTTGTACTCTCAAATTCATGTTATTGTGTATTTAAATTTTTACAATAAGTATGTGAAATTGTCACAAAATAGAAATTCTACCATCTTTTGATAATCCTCTTCAGTTTTTTGTTTGTTTTATTTTTTCATTTTTTTTTTTTTTTTTGTTACACGTTCCGTTGAAAAAGCGATAAACACAAATTTTCAATTGAAACATTCGTCTCGTTTATTTTTGCAGTGTTTTATAAATATATACTTACCCATTAATTGTTTTTGCTTATTATTGTATTATATTATCTATATTGCTGATAATGATAAACTAGGTGATTAACGGATTTAATACAGGCGTAATCGAAGTTTAATATGCAATATTGAATATTAACAAAATATCCATAAATAATATGATTTCTTTATTTAATTTTTATCAAATGCATATGCAAAGCCCTATTTTTAGAGTTTTTAGAGAAACGATAAGTTGTACCATATTTTTTTTTTTTAATGCAAACCCAACAATTTCTAATCAACTGATGCATTCCAAAATTATATTTATATATATTACATATTATATTGAGGTAATAATAAATAAATAAATATATAAATGAAGAAATAAAAATTGCACAGAAGTTTTGTTTTTAAAGAGCCTGTCAAAAAAAAATAGATCTTTTATATATCTACCACCTTTTAACATAAACACACATTGAAAATAAAGCGATTATATTTACATACGACACAATAGTCGATTTCGATTTGAATTAGCCAATAGAAAGAACCTTACAATCAAACTGGTCTTGTCTCTGTATAACATAACAGAAATGTATTAGACACATATTGTATAAGACCGATATATCGACGGCTTAATGTCAATAGGGCCTATCCCCACTTTTCTGGTAAGCGATTTACGACCTATGTGCATTATACAATAAGGATGAAAATCGCTTACCAGAAAAATGGGGATAGGCCCTATTGACATTAAGCCGTCGATATGCAGATTGCAGAATATATTCAGAATGAAGAAAAACCATTCTTATACATGATAAATATCTTAAAGATATCTTGAGATAAGCCATTTGGGAATTTATAATGTCTGTATGTAGAGTGGCTGGTCACTCTGTATTCTTATATATATTTTTTTTGTTGGGTAACAATTATTGCCTCAACGATAGATAATTAATGTTGCAACGCTACGCGACATGATGCAATTAAAAAATCAGCTAAACGAGAGGTCAAAGGTTAAAGTATCGTTCGACTGACCCCCATTTATTTTTAAAGATGAAACTTTTCTCCCTTCCGACCATGAACAAAAGAAAAATAGTTGTTAATCGCTATGATTTGTAGGTACAAAGAGTCAATTCACTCACTTTTTCTTATACAGTGAAACCTCTCTAATTGGGCCCTCTCTAAGTGAGTAACCTTTCTTATGTGAGCACTATTACTGCGACGG
>JAABKK020057420.1:0-10766 GCA_011634745.2 Catotricha subobsoleta
TGAGAAAACAATTTTTTTATTTTGGTGCAATCTGGAAAATTTTAAAATAATGAAAACTCGGTCACCCTATTATATATGTATAAATAAATTACTTACTTCACTTCTAAAATTACAGAAAAAAAGAATCTGAAAGCCTTCAGCTTCATAGTTAGAAAACCGCATCATAAACAATGAATAATAAAAGGAAAAACAAAAAAAAATTGTCTCTGAACTTGAAAATCTCTATTTTAAAATATTCTATTTTTCTTTTTCTGGAATGATCCTCCTTAAGAAAAATTTTGCTACCGTATATGACGATTGTTATGTGCATCATAATTTACCGTTCTTTTTTAAATTTTTATTTTCTTTTATTTATTTATTATGTTCTGTCGGTCGCGTCTGGTTCTCTGATAAAGTGTCTACACTCGAGTCGGCTCTTGGTAACAACAATACACAATTACAACAACAAGTAAACTACCATAACGAAAATGAAAAAAATATAAAACGAGAGAAGGAAAATAACCTGAAAATAAAGTCACTGTAATTACACTTAAAATAAAAAAGTTTTTGTATGCACCATGATGCACAAAATATTATATATCTATACTTATATTGTTATATTATTATACTGTAGTGGGTTATGTGAGTGAATGAATGTATTAGGACTTAGGCTTGTGGTATGTATACGTGACTTAGGGCTTGTCGTCGTTCTTTCAAAATTTATAATATGATATGAACACCACAATAACAACAAAAACAACGTCATCAACAAGCACAACAAAAATCATTGGTTTACAGTGTCTGTATCTATACATAAAATTTCAATCGTTTTTTGTTTTGTATGTATTTCTATATTAAATGTATTTTAAAAGCATATAATTATGGCTCATACCAATGAGCACCTTCTTATATCAGTTCACAAATGCAACCGTATACAAAGACAATATAGTTTTTGCATTCAAAATACATAAAATGCACAGATACTCGAGCTCAATAAAAACTTGATATTGATTCATTAATAGGAAGGAGTATTGGCGAATGAAAAAACATTTAAACAATGAGTTAACACGAATGTTTTATCAACTAGCATATTAGTTAAATACAAAAAAAATCTTAAAACAAACCAAACAAATTTAAATGTTTAATATTTTTTAAAATTTCTAGTTACTGTTTCGCAAACTGAACTAATTTTAGTTTTAAATGAAATGATCATTAACTTACCTGCTCACTAAAAGTTGGATGGTTTAAAATAAATATGAAAACATGCAAAAAAAATGAAGATTTTTTTTTTTTTTTAAGAGCTATTATTTTACGATCGTAAAAGAATAAGTAAAGTATATATAACTACTTACCTACTGGCTGCATCGCGTATTATTTGCTAAAGTTTTCAGTAAATTTCCATTCAATTTGCTTGTTTTTTTTCCATTGACAAGAGAAGAATGACAAGGCACATATGCATAAATAATATTAATATTATAATGATGACGTTAATATTTTTTTTTAATTTTTTTTTTTTTTTAGCAATTTCACAATGTTAAAAGACAGACTCGATCCTATAATGTAATAGACTTGTGAATGTATTAGTGAATTAGCATTCATACGATATTTTTTTCTTTTTAATTATTTTATAAGTAATAAAGATGTGTGGAAAAGTCTCAGCAGAAATGTTGGCATCATTGTGCCCATTATCATTATAAGTATCAAATAAATTCTGGTATTATAAGCGGAAAATGTTGTTTAGATTTTATGTCAGTTTAACAAGAATATCTGCTGCGCTTTGCTAAAACACAAAATAAGTTAGTGACTAAGAATCTACCCTAATTTATATTACCGTTAATATTAACAATGAATAATGAAGAACAATGCAACTACTATTCACAAAATTTATACCAGACGTGTTATAATGTTAATTTGACGACAATTTTAAGAGAATATCATGTTCATTCTTGTTTATTATTAATATATAGAAACGTTCGTATAAGTATACTCAGAACATGAAGCCAGAAAATTTTGAACAAGGTAGGTACTATTTTCGATTAATTGTGTGCATTTCAAAATATGCGTGCTAATATAAAATAAGCTTTCAGTAGTACATATTATCATTTCGATACATAATCGCTATATTAATTATACAATAGGTACAATAAGTGGAGGTGATGATGTCAGTTAGACGAATTATTCTTGAAATATTTGAATAAACGTCGAAATTACTAATATGTATCATTTATTAAATAAATAGGATAATGTAAACTGTAATAATTCATTAAATCATATAAAATAATAAATAAGTGACAAATTAGTGACAGGTATAGTACTTAGAGGTTTCATTATTTTTATTATTTTTTTTTTACTTTTTTTTAGTAATGTAACTACGTGAAATTGATGGAATCTTACCAAACTATATAAAACAATATTGCTAAGTAATTGTTAAATATGAAAAGTGTGTGCGTTTCATTTGAATTACGTATTACCAAAGAAAATTACATTTTATCTAAAAGCTTTTGTACTAATGCCAACAACAAACCGTATAATAAATTGACGGTAAACCGAAAGTAACTATTATCTATATTCTATTAAACACTAAACTAACCTTTTATACTAACTAAAATTTATAGTGAATAAAATAATAATAATAATAATATTGCTTCACTCTAGCGCTGGAATGGCATATGTCCAAAAGCTTCTAATTTATTCGTTAAAATTTTCAAATATGAATTACAAAAAACTGAATTTGAATTTCATTTCGTCTGATTTACCGGAAAATCCAATGAAATAATTCAATAATATATTTATAGCGAAATTGGAAAACATATCTAAAATTATTCTGGTTAGTAAATTGATATTATGTAAATGTATTTACCATTCGCTTATATAATAATTGCTCAACAATCCATCTTTCCTAGTACTTAATAGGTACTCTTAATAGGTTTATCTAATGGACATATTTTTTTTTCATTTACACAAAGTTTTCATTTTAAAATCATAACGAAATATGGTAACAAAATCATAAAAATAAGAATAACTTTTAGGATATTTAACTACAATGCATTTACGCCTTTCACATAAACAAATAAATCATAAATTTACATGAAAAATCATCTCAAGTGTAAAAATTTAGATAAATTTTAAATAAATCACTAGTTATGCATCACATTATATAATTTACTTAAAATCCAGAAATAAAAATACATGTATGAAAAATGTTGCCTACTCGAATAATATTAAAACTATTAAATGAATTATAATTATAATATCTCTGGTACACCAACAATTAAACACATTCTCTCTCATACAATCTGTTTTTTCCAAAAATGTTTATGTTGCTGTTTTTTACAAGAAATTATTAAATTATTGTAGATACCAATTTCTATTACGTATTTGTTACAAAAACTACCCACTCATATTCTTCCAAACATGGAAAAACGTATATATTTTTGGCAAAAAAAAAAATCAATTTATCTTATCTATAAAGAAGAACGTCTGTCTGTTTGTATGTCCCATCAAAAACTCGCGAACGCTGAGCTCTGGCGTCATGAAATTTTCACAGATTATTCGGGTTGGTAACGCAACAATTTTGGATCCTCTTGGACAAAACCTGCCAGAGAAAATAGCCAATTTCTCTGAAAATCGATAATGCCTGGCCTACTTGGGTACAAGAAAGCAATTTTCAAAGCAAAAATTATATATTAAAGAAATCAATAATTCAATATCAGGAGGGAGATGTCTCTGAATGAAATAGCTGAGGTGTATAAGGGTGGAATGACAGAGAATGTCTGAGCATGAGATGGCAATGGCAGAGGATTTAGTGGAATGTAGATGTATGTGTAAGGAAATTTAGGAGTGTTGGGGTATCTAAATGTATATGGATAGAAGTGCATGGATGTAGATGGATGTAATGGCAAGGGATGCATGTGATTGAGATAACAGGAGATGAGATGGCAATGGCAGAGAATTTAGTGGAGGATGTTGAGGTTATTGAGGATATTGAATATGAGGAGGCTGTGAAGGTATGTAGGGGGATGTAGAAGGGTGTAATGTTCGAACATAGATCTTCAATTGATTTCAGTCTAAGTGGAGGTATGATTTGACTGTCGCAGACCCATAGAAGTTTAATCACTTTCCAATTACATCCCTGATAATTAGTGCGACCAATTCGTCGCCTACAATCGTGTTGCAAGCACAAAAAAAGGTCGACCAAAATAAAAATCGAGATGATAAGAATATCAAATGTTATGATTTTTTAAACAACTACTTCATAAATTTCGAAATACTGACCTGTAAATTTATTTGTTATTTTCCCCGAATTTATTGTTCCAGATTTTATCAATAATTTGAAATAATAGAAGTCGTATTGTATTACACTGAAACATCTTTTGGCAACAATTCAAAATAAATTAACATTACATTTAATCCATTAGTTTATTATTGTAGATGCATTAAGCTTATAAGAATAAATAAATATGAAATGCAATAAATTTTTGTAAACTAAACTATTACATAGAATTCTTTAACTTGCATTTAAGATTATATCAAATCAAGAGTGAGTATATGGCTCATTGAATCGTTTTTTGTTTTTTTTTGTTTTAAATATGTATTGTAACCATCATATAATAAAAATAATAAAATCAATTGAATTGTTTAGTTTAAGGGACGACGAAGATAAAAGAATTATTATTGTTTTGAATTGTTAAGTAATTAGTGAAAGGCATTGCTTATAAAAGTATTACATTAAATGATAATCGTATATAACTAAGGCAATATTCTCCTATTATATCAATCGCATCGAATTGAAACAACAACAATAACTAAGAATTAAATAATAAATGGAATTGTCAATTCGTCATGATGGATAATTTATTTATTAATTATTAATATAAATGAAGTTTTTATAGTTGAAATTGTTATGGTGCTATATGGTTTCGAGTGAGTAGTAATAAATAGTGAGGGGATGGCGTGATGGTATTACTCTATTGTTTTCTTCTTGTTTTTAAATATAAATAAATATTAATTTGTTTAATGGCATTAATAATGTCAGCTAATGGAACCCATGCGATGAGAGTGGTAAATAAAAATTAATCACAATCAGTTTCAGTTCGGCTACCAAAACTATCGAAATATGTAATAAGTTTTATTGCATTTAAGATTGTACTTACTTTAATGATCTAAATTTACTTGAAAATAAATTATAAAATTGGTTTTAGCCATAGTTTTATTACTACGGTCACGAATGTTGACTGAAAAAGATCCGGTTTGTCTTGGTATATTTTATTTTAGTAAAATTAAAACAATTGAAATTTTTCTTTTACATCCTCTCTAATGCAGATATATTAATATTCAATACACTAAGATTATCCAAATTACCGACCAAAATTTGATTGGAATACTTTCATTTAATTTTCATTTTGAATCTCTTACAACGCATAAAATAATTGAAAATCATTTTTTTATTCTCAATTTTTTTTTTTTTTACACTACTATTTACCAACTTGTAGTTAGTCTATGTTAACAACCAATTAATAATTAATGTGAATAGTTATAACTTATAACCGGAATAATGTGTGATACGTAAATAACTGAATTAAAAAAAAAATGAACTTTTTATTAGCCTTTTAACTAATTAACCAAAATGTGAAAGAAAAAAAAAACATAAAACCGAAATAACGATTAATATTAATTATTTAAAATATTATTAAAACTAGCACACAATACACAGCATGATGATTGTGTTTCTGTTGTAACTTTATGCTTTGTAGGTAGGTCGACATAATGATATGTTTGCGATATGACCAACTATGACTGATTTTTTATTTTTATTTTTTATTTAATTTATTTCTGTTAACTTTGTGTATCCGACATTTAAATATAGCAGATGTGTGTATTTTATTTTTCTATCTGTCCTGTGTTTGGCATAATTAAAACCAAATTTTGAAATGGTTTTTATTTTTTTTTCTCGATTATACGTCAAAAAATATAAACAAAACATTCACAAAATCAAATCAAATCAAACTATATAAAAACATGTAAATTTATTACAAATACTATTTGAAATTGATTGGCATTATCAATCGTTCCAATTCTATTATTCTAGGTAAATATAATAAAAAGATATTTGTTTATTGTTGTGTTTCAATGTACCAAAAATATTAGTCTCCAACTGAGTGGACATGGACAACATCAAAAATATATATACTTACATATATTTTTTTTTAAATTTAAATTGATGTTTTACTTTTATAAGAGATTTCATTATGTTTGAAGATCATTGGACGTCCGGGACAAGCTATGCTTGGGCTATCATAATTTTACATGGAAACCTTTATCATCTGACTAGAATTCTTCTTATTTATTCGCTTTGAGAGAGATAGATTTTCTTTCAATTTTTTTTCTTTTTTTTTGTATCGTTGCCATGTACATGTACAATGTATTAAGCTATAAGGATATCATTCCAATCCACAAAGAAAACGTCCTTCATTTATATGTTTGTATATAATATGTGTATATAAATACATATGAAACTACTTACTTTCAACAAAACATGACAAAAGAATTGATGAAATTCTTGCTCTCTTATAATATATTTTATTAAAACTTTGCATTCATCTGAAGAAAAAAAGGTGTGAGAGTTTCGAAGAAAATGATGATGGAAAAATAAAATAAAAAGAATTTGAATATAATATCCACAATGTTCTATATATAAAATATATATAATATATATAATGTGAAGAAAGTTGTGTAAACGTTAAATATAGGTATGTCGTTGTATGGGAGGCTACCTATAAATTGAGGAGTGAATATGATTGTGTTATGTACATTTGAAGGATATTTGGATACCGACGTCACATGAACAAAATGCTCCCTATATACATAATATATTAAATATAAGGAAATGACGACGAGTGTGTCTTGTATAATTTGATGAAAAAGTTTTCAAGAAAAGCATTATAATTTAATTTTGAAAATATTTTACATAAAATGTAAAAGAATTATATGTCTTATTTTTATGATATGGGGTGCAAAAATTCTATTAATTTTATATCGTTTAAAGTTAAAAGTTTTGTTATTTATTTGCAAAGAAAAAAGAAGAAATTATGTTTCAGATATGCAGGATGTTTCATCTGAAACGCTTTTGCATTTACGATTGTATGTTAAATTTTTTAAATTTGAACTCTATCCTCTAATATACCATAAAAATATTAGATATAATTTAAAACTTATTTTATCATTACTAATATGGTTAACTTAATATCTTCCACCTACTGAACGATGGCACAACGACCCAATACAATAATGATTACCTTCGGGGTAGAACTCAACAACTCAAACAAAGTTTTCTGGGATCTACGGGAAAGCAGTATGTCTCTAATATACCGTAAGTTACGATATTTACATAAAAAACTAAAAATGACTTACATCACTTACATATAATAAAATATTAGACCAATATAGACGAATTTTAAACCATTTCAGAAAAATCATTCTATCAAATGTATCAACCAATTTCCCATAGATGCTAAAATCCTATTTTTTATATTTTATGAAACAGAATCTTTGGAGTTTCACCTAAAACATCCTGCATATTTTTTGTGATATTTTATTTTTCTTGTTGAGAATTTAAAGATAACAAAGATTGTTACAATATTTAATATAAATCTGAATCTTTTAAAAAAAAATAAAATTAAATGCTATAATACATACCGTCAACTTATTTTTGGCACGCTGTTTGAATAACAAAATGAACCAGTTAACTGGCATGAAATTTGCATTTTCAATTATTCACCATTCACCAATCCGAAAATACAATACGACAATTTCTTATTTAAATATATACCTGAATGTTCCACTGAATTGGTGGATAATCTGAAAAATCTTATCTAGTGATTAAATTTCCTGAGTATGGGTATGCTAGCCAAAAGTGATCACTGCAATATTACGACAACATATTATATAAATATTATTAAAACATATTTTATGCAATTGCATTCGTTAATCTATAAAAGATAAAATTGGTTTCAGTATATAAATGCAATCAAAGTGTTTCTCAATTTTTACAAAAATAATTAATTGTAAATAATTTATTTGTATTGGAAAAATGTATATCAAAGTAACCAGATATGAGATCTAATTCCTATAGGGAGGGATTCATGCAAGTAAATATTTTACGTTGGATTATTTCGTGTAGAAGTTATACACAAATGTCTATTTTATATAGATTACCAAATCCAATACGGTTTATATTATACATTATAAGACCACATCTAGATAGTAAATTCAATATTTTCTATAATATTATACGATTATATTAATGTTATATGAATTGTGTTCTTGAAAAAATCGTGCAATAAATTTTGTATTTCGATCGTGTTGACTACATATTTATCCATTACAAATATAATATATATAAATATAAAATATATAAATATAATATATATAAATAGAAAATAGATAAATAATAACATCGCATCTTATGCTTCTTATATTTGAAATCTGTCTACAAAGTAAATCAATCAGTATAAGTATGTAACGTATACTATGGGCTATACAGAAATGTATAATTATACATATATGCAATTCAATATCAATGGACATTTACAAAATTTATATCCCTGCTTGCATTTACATATTTTCTATATCGCATGTCCGGATATAAGATTTTAGTTTTGCAAATACTTCCACTTCCGTTTAAATGTATAAAATTAGTTTTATTACCATAGTAGAATACAGACGGTATACCGTACACGTATAAACCATATGCAAAGTAAAACCCCCACGAATGAATTCCGTTACACACAATATTAAAATACAAAGAATAAAAAATTAATTAAATTTTGGTTGCATAGCAAAAAAAAAAATACGTATATTTTTTGTTATAAAACGGAACAAAAAATAATTGGAAGAATTGGAAGAACTGAAATAATTTTATAACATTTATTTCTAGGAAAGACCAGTACATATTTTTGTGAATGCGAAGCATTTAAGGGGATACTATTACTTATAGTATACTGTTCATATTATAATTACACCCTCAACTTTTCCATCAATAAAACGGAGAGTATTAAAAATGAATTATAGTTTTTCTTTAGTATTCTTGATAAAATGCGTGTAAAGAATAACATTAGAGTCATAAGAAGATTTTTTGTTTTTTTTTTACTCGTCAAAACTACTATATACTATACATTTTTATATACTTTATTTAATTCTCAAAGTGGTATTCTTATTTGCGCTTAACTTTTTAAATCCTTTATACAATAATCTGAAATTCAAATATATACAAAACACCATTGAATATTTACCAAAATATATATATTATATATATATATATGCAATATGTATATTGTATATATAAATAAATAAAAATAAATATAAAAATAAAAATAAAAATAAAATAAAAGAAGAAAAGGGAAAAAAGAGTATTAATGGTTAAGTGGTAAAATCCACCTACACACAACAAAGTAGCTAAAAACATTATATTGTAAATATACATAAATACCTACTACCAAAGCTAACTCTAGATTGCGTTCATATATTATTGTCTGTGCAATATGTACAATTCATTCAGCGTGAAACAAGTATAAGACCTAAAATGAAACACTAAACGCGCGGGTAGGGTATATTGTATAATATGTGCAAGGATTATTATGGGTATACCTCTGCTAAAGTGGAACTAAGCATTAAAAGGTGGATGGAGTTTATACTTTTACCTCAATTTACTACATACTCTTAAGTGGATGACTAAAATATATATTATATGTATAAAGATAGACGTGATTGTACCATATATAGAATTGTATGTACCTTATAGTTATATGGTTTGTTAGCTAATATACGCCTAATACTTATATATTCAACAACAACCAACACTTCATGTGAATTATACTTGAAAGGTATAGGCTATAACATGCTAAACATTACGTAGCGTATGTAGGATGGTACCTGCTCTACCACATACCTATTTTATATACATGTTATATGTAATAGGGCGTTTAAAAAATAAAAACACTTTTTTATCTTTTCCAAAATAAAGTAAGTATTTCTTTTGTCAATTGATAATGAGAGCTAGAAATTTTAAAAACAAAGGTTGATATTTGACCTCCTCAAACACAAATTTGAACATTTTATTTATACTACAAATCATAAATATTTAAAACGATATATAAACAAATATTTATAAAAATATTATTATTGTTATGTGCGCATTTTTATTTGAAAATTAATTAGATTTGAGCATTTAATAGCAATACATGTAATTAAAACGAGAAATCTTTCCAAAAAAAATTACTCCTTATGCCATTTTTTCTTAAAAAAAAAAAAAAAAATTTTAGACAGTTTGATATAGAGAACTCTTATTCAACAAATTTAATGTTTTTGGTCTAAAGAAAAATAATAAATTTTGGGCTAAATTATGTAATTAAATTTAAAACTAAATAGAAAAATAAAAAACATATACATATTTAATTTTTATATACCTATGTAAAAACTAAAAAAAATATCATAAAGATCAAAACTTAGCCGATTCTTATAAATTTTCGATTTTAAGCATTTAAAACAAGAAGAACTTGCTTAATTTAGAAAAAAACTAAAAAAAAAAATATTTTCAGAACGCCCTAATCTGTATAAGTATTAAGTATATTAGGCGCAAGGATATGTACTTACGTCATCGTGTAATATTATATAAAAAAAAAACACACACACACACACACATATATATTATATATATATATATATATATTAGGGTGACCCAAAATATTAAAGTGTCTTGGATTTCTTAGCCTAACATATATATGATAGGA
>JAABKK020057421.1:0-10760 GCA_011634745.2 Catotricha subobsoleta
TCCTTTTCGTTCACATGAAAGTTGAGACAAATCATTGTGCAGTTACTGCCATGAGCAAATTTCAATGTATACGCAAAGTTTATTAAAAAAATATTCACACACACACAAAGCGTATATTTTAGATAGTTCCATGAAAGTTCCATGAAAGTTCCTGGAACGTCACCGCTACGTAGCTGGGACATTTCGGCTACGTCCCGGCAACGTTGCCGAATAGGTCCCCTCAACGTAGCGGGCACGTAATTTGTCACTGTAGCAGGCACGTAACAGGCACGTAGCTATTACGTGCCTGGCACGTGCCTGCTACAGTGACAAATTACTTCAAAGTTATCGCGACCGTCGCCGACACGTGCCAGGAACTTTAAATGCTAGCTGGGATTTAATTGATGAAATTTAGCGAATTTGCAGGATGTTGTAATTGTGCGATGGTTCATTTAAAATGAAATGAAATAATGATTATTTTCAGTTTTTTTTTTAATCTTTTCCAAATTCAGTATTCCGTTCCTTACGGATTCATCATCATCTGCAGCGCTACAACCCTAGGTGGGTCTTGGCTTGCACACGTTAATGTGCTCTCCGAAAGCAGATGGGTTCACTTTATTCAAGTGTCAGACATGGTGCTTAGCCATGCGCTGAACCTATTATATGTGTGCAATGTGTGCAACGTCGGGCTTATTCAACGCACCAGTCACACACAACTTCACTCACATAGATGGTTTACCCTTGTCATAGTATTGCGTCTGCAGTCACACTACTGTTATCTAACAATTTTATGTATACTGCAGAATACACGGGACCGACGGCTTATAATGGTGCCCTTCCGAAGCATCCCCAGAGAAAATCCCATACATCACAAATGACTCCAACTGTATTTTCCAGTAAATATTATACTTAGAAAAAACGCCTGGACCATTTTTATTTTTGACATGATCGGGACTCGATCCCTAGTCCCCAAGCGCCATAGCCAACAACTCTACCACTATGCTACGGTGTGGGTCCTTACGGATTACCATAAGAATTTAAGTAGTGTTGCCGCAGAACAGGTTCGGTTCGGAGGTGTTTCGGTTCGGCCGAACTTTTAAAATTAATTCGAACTTTTCGCAGAACATTTTCTATTATTTTTCCTCACAAATTTTTTTTTTTTTCTAAAATAAATATAAACTTAAGTCTAGTTTTCACCTAAATTAGTGCTGTAACGCTTAATAATTTGTATTTGTATTTAATTTCATATATTTTTTGGTAAAAATTGAATGATTAATTGATTTTTTTGGTTTTTTTCTCAAGTTTGGTTCAGTTTTAAAATTCGGATCGGTTCGGCCGAACTTCTTAAGTTCGGTTCGAAAGTTTCGGTTCGGTCGAACTTTTTTTTTGCTGTTCTGCGGCAACTCTAAATTTAAGCATAGCATGAAAATGTTCGGAAATTGAACTTTAAAAACCTTCAAGTGGTAGTTTCAGCAATCTTTTAAGTGGTTACTCTTTCGTAAATTTGGTAACCTTCCTAGGAATACAAGAGCACATCATAAAATAAGTGTAACTTTAAAATTCCTTGTTTTCGTTACATATAGGCCTGAGATTATTCGATAAAATAGTAATTCGAATTGTTTATTATTCGAATACTTAATATTCAAAAACAAATATTTCATACGTATAAGGGCCATTTTATCAATCGTAGTTTAAACTTGGTTTAAAGTTAAACTCAGTTTAGCTTGAGTTTAAACTAAGTTTATTTTTAGGTCATTTTTTCAATCATAGTTAAACTAGGTTTTATCATACAAAATATTGCTTAAACTGAGTTTAACTTAAACGCCCGATGTTGGCCGTTTAAAGTTAAACTCAGTTTAAGTTAAACCGTGATTGATAAAATGGCCCTAAATGAACAATATTCTCATGAAATTAAGTTCAACATTTAAATAATATTTTCGACCATTTCTGTTAATTCATTAAGTTATTACCTAAAAGGTATCAAATTTATATTCGATTTAAAAAATTTAATAAATGTTTAATCTTCGAATTATATTTGTTTTAAAAATTTCTTATTATTTTTTTTTGCATCGTATAAAAATTACGTTGTGTAATAAATCGACTATGAAAAGCTGTTACACGTTATGTTGTTTTTGGCTTATAGCCCAAATCAGTCTTTATGTACTTTGCACAAGTCTTAGAATAGAAAAAAGCATATATATACTTAATTTAAAAATATAATACGATTATGATTAAATAAAAAAACAAGCAAACAAACAAACAAACATGATAAATTCTTACAATAGATTACTTGTAGGTTTGCATTGTCTTGCATAATTTAAGAACGGAAACCGAAACATGATCAACTTATTGATTTTTTATTATACATTCGAAATCTATTTAGTCTGTGGGGGATATTAAATAACATTCCATCCATCGTATAATATATAAATTACATTACCGCAATCAGCTATCAAATAAAATTTTCTATTTTGAGGACATAAATCTAATTCATTATTTATATATATAATTATAGGACTTACAAAAGGATAAAAAAAAAAAACATAATAACAGATGCAGGAAAGAAATGTTAAAAGAAACATATAATTACATCGCATTAAGTAGAAATGATGATTTTCATATTTCTATAAAATTACATATAATAATAATAATATATAATATATATTCATTTTGTTGATCATATTGTATTTACTTTGTAATATAATCATAATCCTACGACTTACCCTTTCTATAAGTCCACGTTATCCTTAAAAACTTTCACCACAAGAACTAAGTAGGTACACTGTTTTCCAACTATACACCATAAATACCTTTTCTAATATTTATATATTTACATATTCAAATACTATGATTCACTACAAAACTACAAGTAAATTTATAAATTAATTTGAATTACGCATTGTGTGTATGGATTTAGATACTATTTTATGTTGCGTAGATATGCTAAGATTAAATTAAGTACGTATAATTAAGTTTAAATTCCGTAAACCATACGAACGGTTTTTGAGCTATGAGATTTTAATTAATTTTTTTTATCACGACGTCCTTTTTTTTTATTTTTTCTTAAATTTCTAAATAGAAATGTATTGTATTCATAAGATTATTGACACTATATTTGATAATGTAATCAGTATCAACGCACAGATAGAATTGTTTTGAGGTTTTACCATGTTCATTCATTTCTTGTATAAACTAAAAATATGTTTTGTATGATATGATCCCGACAAATTATTGTAATAATTTCAAAAAAGTGAAAAATCAGTTTAATTGAAATGTTTATTGGTCCCGATATTCAGTTTTCATATATTTCTTTTCGAATTTCGATTATTATTGTCTATGCTTTATTGAACCACTAAATTCGATGTGTGCGTGTGTGTGTGTGTGTGTGTATTTTTTTTTTTTTATTAGATGATAGATAAAATAATTAGACACTATATTTATATTGAAAAAAAAAAATGTTTTAATCTAATTAAAGCTATAAGTATTTATTTTATAAGACAATGAGTTATCATTAATTTTTCTTTTAATTAAAATTTGTTTTTTTTTATTATTAATTCAATTCGATTTTTTTTAAGGAAATTAATGTCATCATCATATTTATTTTAATTTAAACGAAATCGAAAACTAGACGATACGCGATTAGAAAAATATCCTCTCCGTGAACCGTGCTAATTGAAACTAAACCTTCATAAAGGAAAACATGATGGAAAATATAACGTGTACGTTATTTACTACATAAGCGGCATGTCGGCATGTTGTTTATTGTATATAAAAACTTTAGTAAATACCGATGTTAAAACGATATTTTCCGATTTGAATGAGCTGGCGCGTCGATTTTTCATGTTTTCTTTTTATTTCTATTGCATTTTCTATACACTAAAACATACGTGTTTTTTTTTTTATTCATATTTTCATGTGTATTTATTGTATTTCATCCATCATAACGTTATTTATACAAATAAAAACCATTGTTGAATATCGATGTTATTTATATTTTATAAATTCTCTATCCAAAGGTAAGAACATATTTTACTTTCAAACACAAGCACTTTTCTCTATTTATTAGTTATGGTTAGTTATATACTTAAACTGACATAAGTTATATTTAATAAATTCTCCGGTGCATTGGTGGCCTCGTTTATATCATGTTTATACATATTTAAAATAAATTGATGAGAAAGGACAGAATTATTGTAATCTATGACAAATTAAATGCCTGCTTGATATAATGAAAATGGTTTTTAGAATATATTGTCATTAATATGATGTATTTCTATATAATTACGCGGCCAATTATATATACATATAATTATAGACAAAACGATAATTAGAGAAACACAGCATTAATTTAAATACAATGTAGTTTAATAGACTTATAATAATTTTTAGTTTTCATTCATCATTGCTAGATTTTCTCATGCATTTAGAAATAAATTAAAATAAAATATATATTGTTTTTTTTTAATTGAAAATTTTCTACCTTTGAAGATTGCTCCACAAATAAACAGACAGATGTAAAACCCTTGTTTTAAAAAAATAAAATAATTTATTATTTCATCTTTGCAAATATAGGTCTTTGTACCCCTAACTAAAGGGTAAAAACATTTAGATATATATTTATATTTGCACCTTTTTCTTTTGAATGTATTTAATTATTAAGAATTTACTCACTTTATGGAAGTGAAAAAGTTTGTGAAAAAAAAAATTATATTTGAAAAAATAAAATAAAGAAAAAAGCTAAAAAATAATATAAGAAAAAAAAATTAACTCCTGAATTACATTTAAAATTAATAAGTTTCACTAAAGTAAACAAAAATTCGGAAAAAGTTTCACAAAGAAAGTTAATAACAAATTTAATCAAATATTTATTGCTTAAAATGCTTAAAAATGTAAGGTTGGTTGATGCTCTAGTTTTAAATTCAAACTATTATAAGTGCACACATACATACATAGATGCAAATTTTCAATATTTAGAAATATTTCCTTGAAAGAGCTTTGCTCAAAATCAGTTTTTTTTAAGGGTATAATTATAGAAGATGAATGATGTTGGACGTACAAATAAAATATAATTAAATAGGAAGATTTTTTTTTTCAATAATATGCATGAGTAAATTTTACCAACACTTTATTAACTGAAAGCGTATATTTTTGTAAAACGAAAAAAAATCAGATCAAGAACAAGATGATGTTGTGTTCATATTTAGCGAAATTAAATCCAACGATAATTTGCCCAAACTATTTGATAGATTATTCACATAATTGGAAAACGAAGTTAAAATCTAATTCTAATTAATTTAGTTTTTGGAGAAAATTTTCACCTTTAATGTAATTTTTTAATATCATAATTTTCTTTTCTCTTTTAATTTATTCAGGGCTTGGACGTCTACCCAGAGGGACGTTTTGGAAAATGTTGGACTAGATATGGAGCTAAGGCGTTTATGTGGAGAGAGGGTTAAGAAAAATTCCAAAATTAGCGACTTTTTCATGAACGAACCCTTAACATAGAATAATGGAAATAATGGTAAGCAAACTATCGAAAATTCTTTATGAAATCTAATGCTTTCAAATGAACCAAATTGTGTACATATATATACAATAAGTGCATATTATTGCGTATTGCCATTCAACAGATTTGAAAGTGTATAATACACAAAACCTGAATATTTGAAAGTGCATAATACACTTTAGCGCTGTTCATATATTACGTAACGCGATTTTGGTCTGTTTTGGAAATTATTTTTAGAAATCATGTGTGAATTTAAATTTTCCAATTACTTTTGCGAATCTTTTCAATTATTCCCTTGTTTGATCCTTTTTTTAATTAGAGATCCGTTCGTACCGTATTTCAAGAACTCCATTTTTGAAATTTCACGCCTAAAAAGGGTTCGGTTCTCTACCTTAAACTACCGAGTTTTTTTTCTTATACAAAATCGTCAAAAATATTCTTTTCAAATTGGCAATAAAATTTTGTGAGTTTTTTTTAAATTAAATTTGTTATACACCCAAATGGATATTATAATTTTTCACCAAAATACCTTTGAATAAAATTCTTTATATTTTATAAATTAACCCTGTGTACATTATACAAATTTTAATGAAGATGTAACATAATAATAATATCATAACTTCATTATTTTATATTATCATCATTTTCTTGCGTAACATATTTCATTGTTCTACTTACTCTTCTGGATCAGACGGAATACTAACCTAACGTTATTATTATTCTATTGGCTGGAAAATGTTTTTTCTTTTTGTTATGTTTGCAATTCTTGTAGACAACAATACAACAACATTATAGCATAACAATATTATAAGAATAGAGAAAGATTTTCATAGCGCTATTTAAAGTAATAATTTTAAAATGGAATAAATTCATCATGAAAAGCAAATCAAATATACTAATGCGTGGCCTTATAATCTATTTAAAAATCGTATTAAACTTTTATTTGATTTTACACCTATTATTAAATAGATTATCTTCAATAAATGGGATCAGAAGAAGCGAATGGTGCAGGGTCACAAAAAGGTCAATAATTTACGGAAAAAAATTATATTTAATTAAATTATTGATTTCAGTTAGGTTTTGTTATGTCACCATATATAGCATTTTCTGTATGTAGAAGGAAGTAAAATATATCAAACCCCAGTAATAAAATTGAACAAAGACAAATCCCTCAACAGAATATGATGAGGTCGATTTTCCACATATCTGAAGGAATTTCGAATTATACCAAACAATATTGAACTTCTTTTCCTATATTCAATATGCGCGTTTTATTATGTCTCGCAATATATTCTAAAAATATTGTTGAATAGCTAAAGTACATTCAGACAGTCGAGTCAGTCAGTCAAATAAAACGATTACATAAAAAGAAATATATAATGAGATTTTAACTCAACAGACATTAATGGAATTTGTTGTTGCCGTTTGATATATTCAAAATATGCAAAATGAAATATGTAATACTTTTTATTTTTATTTTTATTTTCAATATTATTTTAAAGTAATATAAATGTAAACAAATTCTATTTATAGATTATTTGCTTGTCTGCCAACCTCTATCCTTTAGTTATGATTTTATAAATCAATATTTATACCATTGTTGAAATATGTGTTCACAAAATATGTAATATTTCAAAACAAATCGAAAATAATATGTATGGTGAGTATTATTGTATTTTTTTTTTCTTCATTTTTGTAACTTGGATGCTGAATACTTATAAGTAAGACAAATAGCATTATATATGAATGTATTGACGATATTTTTACGATATTTTGGAGAAATAAGCACTTAGACTAAATTTTGAATAAAAACTGTAAAATAAATAGAATACTTATGTGTGATTTGGAGCACGATCGTACTTAAACTTAATGTGAATCTTCACAAAACTTTTATAACAAAAATGGTTACATTTTGCACGACACATGCACACATCAAAATTTATTGGTCTATTGAGGTAAAATATCGTGCTTTAAGTTGTTATGCTGTATAAGTATAATATTTAAAAGCGATATTTTTCTCCAGTTGACTTTATATATATATATATTCTCCATATTTGCTTTATTGTATTTTATGCATGATATGTTATATTACATTACATTATAATGGTTGATATTACATGATATCATCACGTGTGTTGCTTGTCTTGTATATATAGGAATAGGTGCGTTGTTATTACAGTTCGTAATTGATATAATGACTTTCTTTTATTGTATTAAAACTAATTAATTTTTACTCGAAAAACGTTAAATATTTTATTTTAAACATATTTACACATGTTTTACTAAAAAATATATAATATTTTAAAAAAAACACACACATTTTTGCTTCAAATTATTGACGAATAATGAAATACATTTATAGTTATAGGTACATAATTGAATTGTATGATATTACAGAATATGTTTTCATCTGAATAATTATTTTTTGAGATATTCAATTGTAGAATACATGTTTTTAATTCTCACACTACCGTCTTTTAAATGAAATAATAGATTTAAAGTGTTACTTACACATAGAAACAGAAAACTTTCAGCTTGCTAGGTAGTTCTTCTACAAAACTTCTCAAGAACCATAATGCTTATCTTGTTCTGGAAGGACGGTCTATATTTTTCTGATAAAAACACGAGTAATCATTATGATGACATTATAATAAATTGTCCGTTTTGCTTTTTCAAGTGATAAATGGAAAGAAATAAATAAAAATGTTAGAACGAACAACGAAATTAGTAGCAAGCAAAAATTCAAAGTATTAATTAAATATTTATACTCACTAGAGATTTTTTTCTTTTGTTCCGCATGAACACCAATCTCAACTCTTCCATCCAAAAAGTCTTGAAAAATCAAGCATTTATTGTTTGCATATTGAATTTAACATTATTTAATGTCAATCATATATACTATTCTATATCCGTTGCTTTCTTATTTTATGATTATAGAAAAATACTTACTGCGTGATACCTTACCAAATGTGTATCAGATAAAAATATTTTCTTTTTATCATATCTAGTGCTTTCAAGTAAATTGTGTATGACATGTGTCACTTACGTAGATCATTTAAGAAAGGTATATCAAACACGTCATGCAATTCATATATCTTAAATCATAAATATGTTATAACATAACATATTTATTATGTTCATACAATTCGTATTAATAATTTATTTTACTTTATTTATATCTTATTGGTAGTAGTACATATTATGAATATTAATAAATATTTGGTATATAGTTAGTGTGTTGCAAACAACCGAAAACGTTGTTTTTTCTTCAAATCTACATTACAATAATGGAAATATATGACAAAATAAATATATCACTATACGGTCGCTACAATCCCTTTTCAAACTAGTATCTAGCATTATTTTAATTAGTCACTAGGCCTACTTTTATTAACATTTAACTAAAATGTTCATGTATTTTATGTAAAATATTCTTTAGAATAAGTATTATATTATACTATATTGAATGGGATATTAGCGTCTCTATACAATTACAACTTGTATTTTTTTTTTAAAACCAAAAATATTCCTTTCAATAACAAAATTACTATTTAAAAAAAACAGAAAAACAGAATTAAAAACATTTAATTGATGATAGTAGATTCATTTTATTACATAGAATTCTTTTTATAGTGAGATGGTTATTTATTGTGATGAAAAGAAAATCTTTACGTGCCGGGGTTGATAAACAACTTAATCCATAATTACATTCCGTTATACTATCAAAATAAAAAGAAAACAAAGTGATCAAGTAATCCGTATGAACCTACATTTCGAAATCTTATTTCTTTGTCAATATTATAAAACTACTACAACTATACTTGTGGTGTAGAGAACAAAAAAGTCTACTCCCAGATATCCATAGAAATTAATTAAGTATGAACGCTAAGGAAATAAATAATTTAAGTATTTTAAACTTAAAACGACGTTAAAAACAATTTGGGATGATAAACCACAAATTACAGAGTAAAATAAATGATCTTAAATTATTTTTTTATGTTAAATTTGTGCAAAAATACTTGACTTGACATAAAGAAACTCATATTTTATTTTAGCATTCATTTTTCTTCTGATTATTCAGCCAATACACATTTAATTATTAAAAGCTTGTTACTTATTCCAGAATTTAAATTTAATGTGCTTAACACATTTTCACAGAACAAAAATTTCAATTTTTATGACTATTATTAATATTTAAATAGCTCAAAATACGAGTCCCAGTGTTGAATCATCAAATTAGCAAATATTCCACCCTACCGTCTCCATTTATTTTAATAATCAAATCAAATTATTTCTAACTTGTACTAAAGTCTAAAGCTAAAGCTATTAAAAAAATCTAAAGCTTAGAGTTTCGAAAAGTTAGGAATAAAACCGAAACTAAAGCTTTTAAATTAATAAGTAGTAAGCAAAAAAATATAGATGGCAGAATGTATAATGTACTTGTACATAATAAATCATTTAAATTAAGTGGAGTCATCTGGTTTTAATTTGTGCTCTAAAGCTTTTCCTTTTATTCCCGAAATGTTGAAAATATTAGGGGTAAACCTGTCTGTTGTATATCTAGTGCGTACATCGAAATTTCGTAAACTATTATCTCGTAATTTTAAATGCACAACATCAAACGGGTGCGGCGCCTTTTCGTATATTCATTAGTACATTGGTTTCGTACTTTAATTTTTCGTACTTACATTTTCTTACTCGAGAAAGGTTATTTTAAAAAGTTCGATAACAAACGGGTGCATATTTTTTTTAATAATTTCGTTAGTAATTAATAATTTTACATTAAGAATGTGTCTGCATTTTCAAAATTAGTTTATTGATATTTATATATAAAAAATGCCTTGCCAAACAAACATCAAAATAAATAAACAACCAAAGAAATAGAAAATTTACGAATTTTCGCGAATCAAATAAAGAAGCCTCTCATATTGACGATAAAAAGTACGCATAAATACTGTGCTGTCGTTGGTCTATTCAAAAAGTTTGTACCATATTTTTACGAAACTGCGTATATTTGTCGAACTACGAAAGTACGCACTAGATATACGGCAGTCGGGTTTTCCCCTTATATGTTTCTGTTATTTTTTTTTTTTATACTACTATAGTTGGCAGAATGATTACGTTTATGGTTTGTATTGCAATCAGGGAATGCGAACCGCACCGAACCGAACCGAACCCAAAAAACCCATATTCTTTTATTGAACCCCTAAAACCGGTGCACCGAAAAATAAAATTGGGTTATTTCGGTTCGAAAAAATAATTAAATATTGAATAT
>JAABKK020057422.1:0-10760 GCA_011634745.2 Catotricha subobsoleta
TAAAAAATTCGGACCCTAACATTAAAAATAGTCGTTTTAGGTCCAGTCACATCTAAAAATGCTTTTGGAGCTAGAAAGTTTTAGCTTTTTGGAACTCCCATACAAAAAACGAACCACCCTAATATACAACCTTGTGCATCAAATTTAGGTATGTTTTAAAATGTCTTACGTTTGAACTGGCACGGCGATATAGTAGTTTAGGGAAATATTAACAATAACAGTGCACTTTTATATAGAATCTTGAAAATTTGTTTTCCGCTAAATTGAAAAATTCTCAATCCTATTCGATTAACAGGTCGGAAAATTTTGCCGCCTTCACACCCTGTTTGGTGGTAATTTAGATGGAAACAAATTTTCGATATTCAATATAAAAGTGTACTATTAGGGTCTAATTTGGGTCATATTTCCCTAACTGTAGTTAAAAATATACATTATGTAATATATTTGGTGTACTTCATACTTCATAAAGTATACGGGAATGTATAGTTTGTAAGGTATATCAAATATACCATAGCAATAAAAAAAAATTATATTAGTTTACCTTAAAAAGTATGTGTGTTCCAATATTTTCTTTGTATACCGTTCCATTAGGTAATAACACAAACAAAATAATCAATTTATAATTTATGATCTAATGATAGTATAGATACTTCTTCAGCTTCGCTTATCCGCTAGCTAACCTACCATTCTATTTACAAATATTTCTTATCACATCGTCAGTTATATCAATTCTATTTCTATGTGAATATCATTTACAGTGATTGAAGATATTTTTTTTTGTTGATTTACTCATTTGTATGCCAATCAAACCACTTGATAAATATTTAATTTTTGTGTCCTTTGACCCAATATTTCATATAGCATTTTACATTAGTTTACAAGTGACATTACATGAGGATGCATAAACTTTCATCACGTTTACCAAATCTTGATAATAGTTTGCTTGAACAACAGTTTTATGTATTTGGTTTAAATAAAGTAACGATACCATTATAAAAAAAAAAAGAAATAAAAATCGAACAAAAACACAACAACTACAACAATAACAAAACCAACAAAGCAGCTAAAATATTTATTTATTTTTCTAGTTTGGTTTGGTTTAGTTTTGTGGACATGAGCACAACGAAGCTAATCGCTCCCCCATCTTCCCCCCCCGCCTCATTATAATGAATGTCTCTGTTTGAACAATAACATAATAATTTCCTTTAGCTATGATCTGTATTTAGTTGCCAAATATAATATAGTCAAGTGAATTCCATAATACAAGCATAAATACTGTATAATAGTTGTAATATCGAACCGAACCATTTTCATACATAACATACCTTCGTATATGTATGTATGTATTATACATGAAACGATAACATAATAAATAGCACTTGCATTATATATAGAAGGATGGATAGATGGATGAATTTATATACATTAAGTGTGATATTGATTATTTATTGTTATTGTGATATATATGTCCAAGTCCATGTTCATCAGTTTAGTGTACATTTCATATATTATATTAATATTCTTAATGTTATGAGTGTGTTGTAGCGAACTAACATTATGCAATTGATTGACTTCATGCTACAACTTTGAGGCAAACCATTTAAAAAAAAAAAAAAAATACAGAGAGAAATAATTATACAACTTGTATTATGATAGCTTGATGTAGTGTTGTTTTATTATTCCATTCCATTTATGTAAACAAAAACCAAAATAAACTGAAACTTAGTAAATGCGGTTAATTGTCTGCCTATGTGGTTTTGTTTAACAGTTTCTGGTTAAGAATGAAGTTTAATGTTATGAATGTTGAAATGAAATACCATAAAATATTACAAGCATATGCTTCGATAATGTTAATTTTTTTTTTTTACTTTTAATTCTTTTTTTTTTCTTCTTTCCTATTTATAATAATTAAAGTACTTACTTAAAAGTTTTTTTTTTTTTTTATGAAAGACAACATTGTTATTCAATATATTCGAAAGATATTGTGTGTCGCGAATTTAAAAGAAAAATAAATTATATATACGAGTATTGTGCTTATTGGAGAAACGTGTCTGCATTATATTTGAATATTTGAATTTTGGCAACATGATTTCAAACCGGAAGGAAACTACTTAAGCACATTTATTTCCATATGTTCCAAATAAATCAAGTCGGTGAATAAAAATTTGAAATTCTTCTTTTTGGTTGAATCATTTTAAAAATTAGAGGAGTAAATCCTCCTTTTTTTTATTTGATTTTCAACACTTCAAAGAATAAAAAAACTAAAAAAAAAACATCAGCAGACAATAAATGCTATATAGAGGTTATTCTTCATTTTAATGTCTTCACATTGACCAATAAGTATTACATAAAAAAAAACTTTCAATGACCTTCAAATTCATATAAGCAATAGCACGTAATAAATATTTGTAAGTAGCTGAAAGATTTAGTTTCAGTTTTTAACAAGAAAAGTTTTTATTACACCAGCACTTTAGTCGAGCACTGAATACAGAAAGTTGTAAAATTTCAAAGTTTTTCTCTTTAGACACGTGTTAAACTAGTTACATTATTACTGTTTATATAAGCCACTTAAAATCACATTTCTGAAAAAATAAATAAATATAAATAAAATATCTATATTCAAGAAGGCTATTTCCCAAACGTAACAAGTCGACCAGTTCAAATGTATGTTAAATGAATATAAGCCAATCGATTACAATTTATTTTAATTAGCATAGAATTTGTTCAAAGAATGTAACAAAAGAAAACCCGTAGTCAATTGACTTATTCATTCAAGATATATTTTGAATTGTAAAACCGATTTGTCGACTTGTCACGTCTGTGAAATAGGCTCCAAGATTATATAAATAATGTTTCTTATAAATAATAAATTCTAGAGTTGACAACGTCTTCTTTTCAATGAATAATAATTGCTTTTTTTTTTATCTTTTACAAAATAAATTACAAAATTTAATTACGATTAATCATTCTTTAATGCAATAAAAAAAAACTTAATTTCTCTACTAAAAATTCTGGTAAAATTCTGGCATTTATGAGTCCTCTGAGATTTTTTTTTTGTTGTTTTTATTTATTCAAACAAGTAATTTTTCGGTCTTAAAAATAGAATATCCTAGCAATTTTTTTTTCCATAATCATTCATGACGCATTGGACATGACGTACATACAAACATTTTGATTTTAATTTTGTAAATTACTCTAAAATCCATTTACATGTTGAACATACAAGTTGAATCAGTCAAATACCATTTGCGCTCCGAAATTAACGACGCAATTATTCCTAATTGTTTTATTGTCTGCAACAACACTAAATAAACGTGTATTGCCCTTCCTTTCTGTCTGATGGGAACCTTTAAAAACTAGACAATTGTTTCGCATTAATTGTATATAGAAGTATTTAAGTACCTATACATAAATATTGATTCTTTCAAAGTAAACAGAAAATAAAAAAATAAATAAATAAATAACTTGTTCCTTCTCAGTTTCTTTTTTATTTATTTTCTGAAAAAACAGAAAGAAAAAAAAAGATTCTAATTTTGCTGAAACAGTTTTAGCAATATTTTTATTATAGTTTGGTTGTTACTACTTATTGTAAGTATAAGTTGTTTAATTTTCTTATTTAATTCACAAAAACAAGCCGCGATGCTAGACACACATAATTTTTTTTTTATTTTTTTTACGATAAAAGCAATAAGTGCTATATCGAGATATTCATCTTAATTAAATTAACACCATTTGATCTGAATGTGTTCTAAAAGCATTTAATTTATTTGCATATTGTTTTAAATTCGAGACGCTTTCATTTTAATGAAAATAATTTCTATTTATTATTGTTTTGTTTTGTTTTGTTTTGTTTAAAATTAAATCATGTGATTTATTCATATGGATTAGTTTATGTAATTTTTCGATGATTTTCATATTTTGTTGCAATCTTTCAAAAAAAAAAAAGAAGTTAAATGTGTACCGTCAAATGGGGTGAATAGGGACAGTCAATTACAGGGAAATGTAGAGAGCTTACAAAAGTTATCTGTTTAAAATTGGTCGGACATTCGTGGAGAACTTTATGGGAATAAAGGTTTTTTGAAAGCTCTCTCAATTTCACCGTAATTGACTGTCCCTATTCACCCCAGTTGATGGTAATAGAAATGAGCGGCGGATATCCGCGAATAATTATACATTTAATGACGGATATTGTGGATTACCACTTTCGCACCTACATTCGTACGCATTTCCAACTGATAATACCTAGCTTTTTCTATTCTGTTTCAAACGCGCCATTTGAGCTTTCTATTACGTTCCCAAGCCGAGATGGAGGCATCCTAGTAAATTACCATTTACCCGTTACCAAGTTTTAATTTTCCAATTGGGCAATTTCACGATGATATGTAACTTGTAACAGCTATGCTACAATTCACTTTGCTAAATTCGGTGAAGTAATTTGTCGATTTGCTAAAATTTATAAGTACGTAAATTACAACCTATCATACTTTTATTTATTGTTTACGTTTCTCTGGAAGTAGTTATTATAAAACAATGAAATTAAATAAAGCATCGTCTTTTTTTAATAATAATAATTAAATTAATAGACAATAAAAAACATTTAATAAATGAAAAAGTTCGCGCCACAATTAAAAAAAAAACCGCTGCCAAAAGTAATTTACTAACTGTTTTCGTAAAAAATCAATTGTACGAGAGTGACAGCGCAATATAAATTCTGCATTTTCTCTTTAAAATTTTGCGTGAATTATTCGGCGAAGTGGTTGTAGCATATATAGTTGTAATGTAGGGAACACAAAGCACTTTATAAATAGTTAATATCTCTGGAATCAAAAGAGCTGCAGAGCTTTTTCAAACCGATTTGGAAAGATATTTTTCACAGAATTTAAATGACAGATCAATTAGCCTTGTAAAACTTTTGCTTCCAAATAGTCTTTGATTCTCTACATTACACATTATCATGGAATTTCCCGAAAATAGAAATCTTTCATTATTAATATTAAATCTTGTAATTATCGGCGCATTAAAAAATCATAAAGTTCATGGAATTTTTGTTGTTGTTGTTGTTAAAGAAGAAATGTATACCTATGATTTTTTAATGTCCCCACAATGATTCCATATTATCTTCTTTGTAGTTTATTCCATCTGAAGTTATATTCCGTTAACACTTTGTGCTTCCAATAATCTAATTTCAATTCGAAATGACGCATTAAAGAAGCTCTGTACTATTTTACTAAGTACTTAACCGCTAACGATATTATATTTTGTATTCTACCTACTCCCTACATAACATAATAATAATATAGAATGAATATATATGGAAAATGTCATGTCATGCAGTCTGCATTAATAAACTATATATGTATTCTCTAAGGAATGTTCTATTTTCACAAATAATACAATTATTATAACAAAATATTGTCGAGAAATAATAAATAATGAAATATTCAAACAATATTTTTTAATAAAAATACATTAATATATGATGTATTTCAACAGTCTACTGGGTGTTTACCATATAAGTATGATTTCCATAGTTATTATATGGTAATACACATTCAAATATTGATTATATATGTTAATATCGAACATTACCAAGACATTAATTTCAAACATTAATCAACTATGTTTTGATCATTTTAAAAGAATAAATAAATATCAAATAATATGTTCTTATTGCGTAGGTATATACAAAAAGTAGATTATTCGCAGTACAAGATATATGACGTTTGAAAATAAAACATACGCAATCGCAATGCTATACAAACAAAATCACAAGCATTTAATTAATTTTCTTCTTAGAAATGATGCTATATTGGCCAAGGTATATATTGGCCAAAATGAACGTGATTGTGGTAGAGCATCTTTTATTTTATATATATAATATACAAGTATATAATTATATATATAATATATATATATATATATAATTTTTTTTCTTTTTGCTCCTATACCTTCATATTGAGTCCGGCAATAAAGAATGTGTAACGGGTGTGAGAATACATTTTCACAAAATTTTAATTGTTTTGTAGGCATTTTCAATATTATAAATTCCAGTAACGTAACTGGATTCTTACACATCGACAAGTAATTTTTTTTTTTTTATAATTTGATCGATCATTTTAAGATATAGGTATATTTATTTGTTCTTTATAAATTTTGTGGAATTAAATAATTCGACAAAACATCTAAATTTTAATGTTTATTGATTGCTTCGCAACGAAAATGATTTAATTGAGATACTGAAAGATTTTTTTTTGTTCTTTTTGTTTGGAACACTCTTGTTAAGTTGTTTATTGAAGCATATACATCAGTTTTTATTGTCTTATAAATAAACACTTACTCAATTAAAAACATAATTTTATCCATTTGAAAAAAGAAATTTTTCTATTGAATTTCATAACTTATTGTTTTTCTATTCTTGATTCTTAAATACCAAAAATTTCTTAGAGAGATCTTTTCAAGAGGAAATTATATTTTGAAATGCAATTTAACCTTTCTATAAATAATTCTTATGGGTGGAACAACAATAAAAATTGTTTCGCATCTGACTAAATTTATGCGATAAATAAATTAATAGAAAAAAAAATAAAAATAACAGGAACACTAATCAAAAATTAATTAGGAAAGAAACGTACTCACTTTATTTCTCTATTATATATACATATATATATTTTTGGGTCTTTTTTATTTCTATTTAAGTAGATTAAATAAGGCAGCTGGTAGACCAAGTCACGGGGTTTAATCGTGATAGGGATATCTCTATATATATGGAATGTTCACTTACCTGATGGCTAAAATATTCTATGAACAATAAATGTACCGTCTTATTGTTCATTTTCATGAAGAAAGGATGGATTATTTTACCTCTCTGCTCTTGTATACTTTTATTCATTTTTATTTTTATTTATTTCTCTTTATATTTATTTATTATTTATATACCGTTTTTTTTTTTCTTTTAATAAGATACGAGAGTAGAATAAAAATTGGCTTTTAATATCAATACAATTGTGTCTCTAACATCATCAATTTATTTAACATTCCGGGTAAAAAATTACTGTACACAACTTCACAAATTGCTTCATACTTTTTATAACAGCGGACGTTATAATACTTTAAGATAATTTATATTTACTTCATAGTTGGAAAGTTATTAAAATATATTGTGTCGTCATTTTGAGTTATTCTGACGAAAAATGAAAGTAATCCAAGAAATCATGAAATAGTTAATGTACTTCACAAATTCAAAATTGGGATTACTTTAAGTTTTTCGTTAAAAATCATAAAGTAATTGATGACAAAGCTATATTAATGTATTTCTTTCTCTTATTTTTCTGATAAAATTTACTAGTTATCTCGTCCAATGTTTATTACTTCAAAAATCAAAATTTTGGTTACTTTAATTAAGTTACGATTTCTTAAACTACGTTGATCTTACGTCTGAATAACTTTAAGTGGCGAAACAATTTGGATATTATTAAAGTAGTCATGAAGTAGCCCAGTGTAAAATAAAATGACGTTAAGTAAATTTTTACCCGGGATACAATACAATACTTTAAAATCTTTGATATTTTTATACAATTTATCTTCGAACCGTTAGACGCTAGATTGAAATCATGAATTGATTTTTATAATGTATATTTTTCAGTTCAGTTCATAAAATGTTGTAAATACAAAAAAGCTCCTTTTCGATTATAATATCCTTTTAAAAGCAATATCTTATCATTTTTCTTCTCTTCTTCCTTTTTTTTTTATTTTTGTGTGTGTTTCTACAAAAGTATTCAAAATACGACATTTATAAACCTAAAAGTTTATTCCCCATACATATTTACAAATGATAATATATTTTTCAGTTGAGTAGAGATGACATTGAGTTGTTCTGATTGGAATAGAATTGTGATGAATAAATTTCAATCATGATTAAAAATGTATTCTTACAGGTACTCTCATACTCCGTTAGTAATATGAATAAAAAAAAGATCGAAAACAAAAGTAATGAAAAAGGAGCGTGGTTTTAGTTCCATGTTTAGTCAAAATCTTGTAATAAGCGAAACATAGAAAGTGTTTTTGATGGAACCGCCTACTAAAACACAGCTAATGAATAACGACACAGAAAAAAAAAGAACATTATGTATTATAATTCAGACGTCATTTCTACGAATCCAATAAATACGGTTTAAATTTCAATTTTTTTTTTTTTTTGTTAATTGTTAAATTTCTATTAAATATACTAATTAGTTCGTTCGTATATTTAATATAAAATTTTATCCGACGATTACTTCAAATTTCTGAAAAGCTTTTTTTCACAAAAGCTTAAAGAAAACATTTAAGTATGTCTTTCTATTCCCATAACTAAGCAATAAATACCCAATTGGAAAATTTTCCGATTCTTTAATGAAAAGTAATCCTTTCAAATGATAAGAAAGCCGCTTAGAATCATAGCATGGAATTTAGTAGAATTAGAAGGAGAAACTTAACGTGAAAAAAAAATAAATAAAAGAAAATCATCAAATCAGGAAAATATTAAATCGATTCAAATTCTTTGGTAATTCAGTAACATTTTATGCTGTGATTATTATTATGCAAAATACATAAGTACACGTAAATACTTCGGTATGGATGATCTAAAGCTATATAAATAAAATAAAAATATTTGTAAACTTAACGTATCCATTCCATTGTCATCCATTGTCATTATGATTAGCTGGAAATGTTATATTAATATTTGCAATGACATAAAATAGCATAAAATTATTAATTGTAATTAAAATATACCGATTGTAATAAAGAAAAAGCATATTTTATTATTTCTATAAAGTATTTTCTTTTCTAATTTTTGGTTGCAAAAACCAAAACTATTCGATTCCATTATCACCATCAATTATTTCTTCGAACCCTTTAATTTTTATAAAAATAAATTGACCAGCTATACAGATAGTGTAAAAGTTAATAGATTATATAAAAGTCAATTAAGCGCTTCATAGCCCCAATAGTGTATAATCTATAATAATATATATTTGAGATGGTGATATGGGTCACGGTCAGACAGGTGAACATTTATAGCTATTTGTTAAAACTATTGGTTTATGTTTAAGATGTTTATCAATAGGCCAGGGTGCCCGTTGGCACAAATGTTAGATTAGCTTGATAATTAATTATAATTTCTTTAGAAGGAAGTGTTCAATGTAATAATGCAAATGGATATTTGAATTAATTTGAATTGATAATTTATTATACATTTGTGTATTTCTATAAAACATTTATAGTTTAATGGTACCAATTAAAGGTTTATGAGCTGCTTTTAAGGCAAACAAAATAAGTGAAGAAAAAAAAAAAAAACATTTCATAACTTATATTTTTATTTGTATAGTATATTTTTGATTGCCATAAGGAATTTTCTTTTGATTATAATTACCTTAAGACCAATCACTCAAGTAAAAGCAATAATAAACTATTATTTATTTATTTACTAACAAATTTCTTCATCAAAAGAATAACATTTCATTCAATTTGATTTCGTTGTTCAGCTTAATATTTATTTCAAACCCACTTACGCCGCCTTTATTGCCAGCTATAAAATAGAAAAGAAAGTGAAAAGAATATGAAATACATTTATTTTTATATTATATATATATAATTGTGCATAAAATTCATGAAAATCTCTGAAAAACCTACGCAGCATATGTGTCAGATTTTCTGTAGGTATTTGTTATGAAACAGGGACGAATTCAGAGGGTAACACACAGCCTCACAGCAACATTGACCGCGTAAAATCATTTGAAATTTAAAAATGTTCTGTTGTTCGAAATGAATGTTCCAGATGGTAAAAAGATCTTTAATACCGACCAATTTCAACGGATATAGCATCGGTTTTATTTATTAGCCAGTTCATTCCTGTATTTGAAAGATTCTAATAAATATTAAAACTGAAAAATATCATAAAACGATTCAAGCATATTTATTTTTTATTTTTTTCTTCTTCTTCTTTACTGAACTGAACACTTAATTTTACATTTGCGCGAAATAAAAACGAGAATAGCGAAAGCCAAAATTTGTGAAATGAATAATATAAAATAATTCGTATGAACAACGCGCGGTTGATGTGCGTTAATAACAAAATATTTCGTCAGTTTTGTTTTATGTTCATTTAAAACATCAACAGTTTTATTATAGATCATAAATGAAATAAAAATATATTTGTTGATTTAATATAAAAAAGCAAAAAGCAAAAAGCGAATAGAGGCATGAATAACAGAGGCCAGTAAAGAAGTCAGTCAAAAAAATGTCGGCAAAATAATATGTTTTTTATTACTTATTTTATCTATTTGTATTCTTTAAACACGTGGGTTAGAAAAAAATAATAATACATAATAATATGATATGGATTCATGTAAATGATGATCAATTTTTTCTTCTTAATTTTAATAGCTATAATATTCTCATTCGGTTGAACATTTTCTTGTAAATGTATGGTTTTTGTATTTTTAATGTTAAGAATTCTTCATGGAAATGAAACCCTTGAGATTTTTCAAAGCCACCATATGGACCACCCACCACCAAAATCTCAATATTTTCATTCTAAAATATATATCGAGGGCTTAGCGGCAAACACACGTAACTATGTTTTTTTGAATTTTTCAGGAGAGACTTAAAACTGATTTAAAACTATCCCGGCAGGAAATTTATTTATTTTTTTTTTTGATTCTAAGTTAGAATTACATCTGTTTCATTTGTAGAAAGTTAGAAAATAATTAAATTATATTTTA